>JAASGX010000271.1:0-29733 GCA_023334415.1 Phytopythium chamaehyphon | reverse complement strand
GGAGATCGCAGTGCTCGACTGGCGGATATTTGCGACTCTCGCGGCCTCAACGCAATGGTATGCGATGCGATGCGGGCTCCGATTCGATCAGGAACATGCGATGCCGCGCTGTCGATTGCTGTGCTTCATCACCTCAGTACCGAGCATCATCGCATCGCATCGCTGCAGTGCAGGAAGCTATTAGAGTACTGCGTGTTGGCGGACGAGGCATCATATACGCATGGGCGCATGAGCAGCAACGCGGTTCAAGACGGCGCTTTGAGGAGGATCGACAGGATTTCATGGTCCCTTGGGATTTGGACAAGCGATTCGTTCACACGGGCAAGCTGGATGAGAGTGCATCGAGTACGGAGAGCGACGGAAATGCGTCCACAGCCTCGGTTGTGCAGCGATCTTTTTTTCCGCATGTTCAAGCAGGGAGAACTTGAGGAACTGGTCCAGCTAGCAGGCGGCGCTGTTGTTGAGGAAAGCTATTACGACGAATCGAACTGGGCTGTTGTGCTACGACGTGAGAACTGAAAACACAATATAGACGGGCAGTTTGCATTCAAGGTCTACGTAGTGTATTAGATTCTTTGCGATATATGCGGCTTGGAGAAGAACGAATTACGTCGAAGAGATTGTCTTGGGAAGGGAAGGTCCAGACTTCATAGCCCTCCACAACTCCGCGGTATTTTGGGTTGTGACTGCAGCGTCTTCGCGCGTCGCGATTACCTTCTTTTTCCGCGTTGAGCACGCCTTGAGGTACTCTGATTTATGTATAATGTTACACGATTGGCAATTGAAACTCGTATCCGTGGAAGGCGTGTACACACCAGGCCCCAATGTATCGGCATTCATATGTCCCGCAGCAATCATAGACTTGACCAAGTCGCGACTCTGAACGCGTCCAAATGTGTCTTGGGGCGGAGATAAGTGAGCCAACACATCATCGTCAGCTCGCACTCTAATTTTTGCCCGCTTTCCCGCCTCGATAGCGTTTAATAAAACCTGGATAAGTACTCAAATCAGCGCTTTTGACAAAAGCGCTGATTTGAGTACTTATCCAGGTACCCATCTGCCGGTTTCCAGTCGATTTGCGTCGCAATGGAGAGCAGTGCGGCGTATGTGCATGCGGTGGCGGGCATCGTGGACGCGCTGGTGGCCGCCTACGAGTCGCAGCAGCCGGTGAACATGACGCGGCTCAAGAACGACGTGTCCAAGCGCTACAAGCTGCCGTCCATGCCCAAGGTCCGTCTCCGTCAGCAATGCCATCTCCGCCTCTCTGGTCCAGGTGCTGACAACGCCGACAGCTCGTGGACATCATCTCGGCGGTGCCGGATGACTACAGAGACAAGCTGCTGCCGTTCTTGCGCGCCAAGCCGGTGCGCACGGCCTCGGGCGTCGCCGTCGTGGTGCGTAGTGGCCCCGACAGCTCCGCGAGTTGATTTGGTGGTAAGACTGACAAAGGGACCGACGGGCAGGCCGTCATGTGCAAGCCGCACCGGTGCCCGCACATCGCGCTGACGGGGAACATCTGCGTCTACTGCCCCGGCGGCCCCGACTCGGACTTTGAGTACTCGACGCAGTCGTACACGGGCTACGAGCCGACCAGCATGCGAGCCATCCGCGCGCGCTATGACCCGTTCCTGCAGACGCGGCACCGCGTGGCGCAGCTCCGACGTCTAGGGCACCCCGTTGACAAGGTCGAGTTCATTGTAATGGGCGGCACCTTCCTGTCGCTCGACCGCGGGTACCGCGACCACTTCATCTCTCGGCTGCACGACGCGCTCTCGGGACATTCGTCGACCAGCGTGGAGGAGGCCGTGCGGTACTCGGAGCAGAGCGCAACCAAGTGCACGGCCATCACGATCGAGACTCGCCCCGACTACTGCCTCAAGCCCCATCTGAACGACATGCTGGCCTATGGTTGCACTCGTATCGAGATGGGGGTGCAGAGCGTCTACGAGGACGTGGCGCGAGACACCAATCGCGGCCACACGGTCGCAGCTGTGGCTCACTCGCTGCAGCTCTCGAGAGACTGTGGTTTTAAGGTCGTCGCTCATCTCATGCCCGATCTGCCAAACATGGGCATGGAGCGTGACCTCGAGGGCTTCCGAGAGTTCTTCGAGAGCCCGAAGTTCCGCGCGGACGGACTCAAGGTCTACCCAACGCTCGTAATTCGTGGCACGGGGCTCTACGAGCTTTGGAAGACTGGTAGGTACCAGAACTACGCGCCTGACGACCTCGTCGACCTACTCGCCAAGCTGCTTGCGCTGGTCCCGCCCTGGACACGCGTGTACCGAATCCAACGCGACATTCCCATGCCGCTGGTGAGCTCGGGTGTCGAGCACGGCAACTTGCGAGAGCTGGCTCTGGCGCGCATGAGGGACCTTGGACTTTCGTGCCGTGATGTTCGCACTCGAGAAGTGGGCATCAAGGGAATCCACGACCAGCAGGTGCCGGACCAAGTGGAGCTCGTTCGCCGCGACTACGTCGCTGGAGAAGGCTGGGAGACTTTCCTGTCGTACGAAGATCCCGAACAGGACATCCTCATTGGTCTATTGCGACTCCGAAAGCCCAGCTCGGCCGCTTTCCGCCCCGAGATCGGACCTGATGTCTCCATCGTCCGCGAGCTGCACGTCTACGGGTCGTCTGTACCAGTGCACGCTCGCGATCCGACCAAGTTCCAGCACCAGGGATTTGGCACGCTGCTTATGGAAGAAGCGGAGCGCATCGCCCGCGACGAGCACGGCTCGGTCAAGCTCGCTGTCATTTCGGGAGTCGGCACCCGCGGCTACTACCGCAAGCTTGGCTATGAGCTTGATGGCCCTTACATGTCGAAGTATTTATGAGGTATTAGACACGTTACATCGCGTAGCAGGTGACCAAATGAGCGCAGCATGTTGAGCTGGATCTTCTAGGCGACTACGATATTTCAGCGCGTTGTGATCGAGCACATGCTCATGTGATCGGGCTTTCGAGCCCGCCGGAGACGCCTTCTTCGTGGTTGAACCACAGGACCTTTCATTTTGGGGATTTAAATCTTTCAAGGCACTCTATTCGCGCTTGTGGATAACGCGCTACGGATTACTATTGTAGATGTGCTCTACTTGGTTACGAGCTTTCGAGCTGGTCTAGCGCGGCCTGGTCCGCCTCTGCCACCACACTCGCAGGGTCTTGGTCGCTGTACAGGGTATTTGCTACCTCGTCAGCATCGAAAGCTGTTGCTTCCTCGATGGCTTCTTCGATGGCCACTTCGAAGAAGTCCTCGGAGGTATCATCACTCTCGGGGACATTAGTGCTCTCAGAACCCTCGGACAGGTCCTCGTTTGTGGAGTCGACGGCATCACTACCTGTTGCTTCCTCGACGGCTTCTCCGACAACCACTTCGACGATGTCTTCGGAGGTATCATCGGTCTCAGAGACACCAAAGCTGTCAGAGTTTTCAGGAAGGTCCTGGTCGGTGGAATTCTCAACTACGTCGTCGACAACCTCCACGACTACCTCAGCGTCATCTTCGGGAAGAGCAAGATCGTCAATCTCGTCGGAAGCAGGCTCGGCCACGACTACTTCCTCATCAACATTGCCTTCGTATAATTCATCTGCAGCCGGCTCCTGGGCAGGAGAGGAGATCTCGCCCTCATCAACCACTTCTTCGATCGAAGCGACACCGGTCTCCTCATCCTTCACCACGCCATCGGTTGAGTCCGCATCAGCGCTATAAAGATCACCAGCGACCTCTTTCTCGAAGTCTGGTGTCGTATCAACCACTTCTTCCTCATCAGTGACGGGCTCCTCTTCCTCCTGTGCTGTTGCAGTTTCCTCGCTAGTTGAATAGTCTGTCACGGGCATACCAACGGCCTCATCCGTTGCAACCTCAGCAACATCGACATACTCAGCCTCAGACACAGCAGCCGCCTCTTCTGCAGCAATATCAACTTCATCGACTTCAGCACTACCCTCAAACACGGAAGAACCCGCCTCCTCAACATCGGCAGCATCATTCACTTCGACTTCCGCCACCGCATCTTCAGAACTAAAGGAGCTAACCATTTGAAATCCCTCAGCAGCGTCTTCCTCAACCTCGTAATCATCATTTGTCCCCTCGGCCTCAAACTGCCCAGTCTTGACCTCAGCGTCTGTCTGCTCAGGATCAAGCTCGAAATCACGCTTTTCATTCTCCTCAGCCAACTCCATTTCAGAATCCTGCTGGGATGCGTCGACATCGAAAACAATCTCGCCAGCAACGACTACGACTTCTTCCTCAGCTGCACTGTCATGTGTTTCTGCGTCGGCACTAGACGTGCTTTCGATCACGTATTCAGCATCAATATCTTCAGTCGTTACTTCTGCTTCAATAAGAGCCTCCACTTCGTTGGTCAGGGCACCCTCGATGTCGCCATCGAGCAATTCGTCGATGTCAGCCTTCATAACAATTTCTTCTGGCTTGTCCTCCACAACTGGATCTTCAGTGTCTCCGGCGCCATGTTCTATCTCTTCAGAAGCTGCTAACACTTCCTCGACAGCTTCAGAAGGTTTGTGCTCTACTTCGTCAATTGGAACAGCCATTGAATCAATTTCGGTCTCATCGAAGGATGCAACCGACAAGTCAAGGCCTTCTTGTGCGACAACAACTTCGACGAACTCTTCCACGGCGATTTGCTCGTCGACGTTATCTACAAGTGCCTCCACAAGCTCAGGTTCGCTTTCGCTTTCACTTTCAGTCTCTGTCTCGGTATCAGATTGAGAATCCTCAGCATCCACGACATCATCGTTCACTTCATATCCTTGGGGGTGAGCCAGCGACTTCGATGCCAATGCAACCTTTGTAAGCACATTGTCAGAGCTGTCCAACTGGGATTTCGTGGCCGCAGTATTCTGAATGCTCCCCGCCTTCTTCACAGCAGCACCACTGGAAGTGATTGACGGCGACTCAGACCACACCATTGAGCCAGCATCCAGCATAATTTGGACAATCGGGCTTGTGTAGTCGTACAGCGGCAATTGATCCTTCACGACTTCAATCAACGACCCACCGAAATGTCCAGGCGAGAACGGCACCAGCTTGGCAAGTTCCACCGCGCTCTCGAATGACGACAACGACGCCTCGCGCTCCTTCCATTCAGCGCAAAAGCAAGTTTCTGAGTGTGACTGATGCGAGTACTCGCCAATCTTCAAATGCGAAAACTCCTTGAGCTCGTTCGTCAACAATGAACATTCGCCTTCTGACAGTGCCGTTTCGATGTCTTCAGTAGTGACCGCCTGACACTCGTAAGAATCAATAACATAGACACCTGCAATAACCGACAAAATCACGGTCCAGAACAGACCCGAGAAGATCACGATAGTGCATGTGAAACACCCCCGACCTCCTTTGCGGGTTGTTTTTTTGTGTGACGCAGCTTCCAGAGCAGGCAAGCTCTCCTCCAGATGTTTGACAGCCAAAGCCCCATACTTTCCCTTCAACAAGCGGATAAGCTCACGTTCTTTGCCAGCGTACTCGCGTGCGACAACTGGCACATTCTTGATCTTGTCAGGCTGATGCTTTCGATAAAGCTCCATCAGCAAATTCTCTAAAGTAACGGGTTGGGCAGATGGAGCCGCCAAAGGAGGAGTCGGCTTCAGAGTAGCTGGGGGTGCCTGTGAAGGAGGACCAGCATGAACTGGTGTCTGTAAAGTGTCCGTCGCTCCCATAAATTGTTCGCCAGGCTGGGAATTATTAACAATTGGAGGTTGTGGAAGCGGGGGCAAATCACTGGGAGGCGCGCCAAACGGAGGAATACTGCGGCGCTGCATTTTTGGCGATACCCGTGCAGGTCGCGACTTTTCTGCAGGTGGAGGGTAATGGACCATGGGAGGACCAGTGCTCACTGAATTTGACCGTTCGTCGGTCAGCGGCGGTGCTGTACTCTGGCAGTGGTTAGCACCCTCTGGACTGGGATGAGTTTCTTCATCCTTCTTCGCGTCGCTCGGGACCACAGAGTCCACTGATGCCGTGTGAACAGGAGGTGGCGTCAACATTGGAGGACCATTGTCAGCTTGGCACTCGGTTGCTGGGGGAATAGACTGCGGGGCACTCAGCGAGGGGTTCTCCTCATTTGCACTCGGTGCATCCGAGTGGTTAGCATGACTTTGGATGAACTGGTGATGCGGGTGCTTCGTCGATGCCGCAGGAGATTTGGGTGCAGGTGGTGCGCTCACAGAAAATGCGTCAATTGATGCTCCATCGTAGCGAGAGAGCAGCGAAGCAACCTTGTCTTTGCCGTACCGCCTTGTCAACTCCTTGAACAGCACGTCCTCGCGACCAAAGTACCGCTTTGCATACACCTGCGCCATCTTCAGTTTCTTCTTGTCAAACTCCGTGAAAAAGTCCGAGAGAAGTGACTCCAGATATACTGCATCCTTCACAGGCGCGTCTGCGCTCTGAGCTGATTCGCTGTTGGTATCTGCTGGTTGGCTAACAGGCGAAGGAGGTGCACCAAGAGGAGGCCCAGTAGGCGGCCCAGAAGGCAGACCAACCGGAGGTCCATCGATTGGCGGGCCCATCGGTGGCCCCATCGGAGGTACGATCGGAAGATCCGAGAGTGGAGAAGGCGATGCATCCGCATGTTTCGTCGGCAAAGTTGTTGGAGGAGCCATAACTGACTCTGCAGGCGGAGCACTAGGTGGATCCACAGAGGATCCCACTTGTGCTCCCTCCGTCGGCTCAACGGGCGACGGGACAGGCGAAGCATGCCGGATATCGCCACTAGTAGCAGTTGGAGTTTCACCATAATTCTCGGTTTGTTCAGCATACTGGAACTGCTCGGCATATCCACTTTGATGGCCCTCGACATATTCAGATTGTTGATATTCTTCGCCATGACCATGCTGCTGATACTCCTCGGTAGCTCCATTCTGCGGATGCTCTGCATATTGGTCCTGGGAGTATTCCTCCGTCGGAGGATGTTGTGTGTATCCGTTCTGCTCGGCATATTGATCACGAGAAGCATGTTGCTCGGTCACGACTTGGTCTTCGGCGGCATATGCAGACCCTTCCATTTGCTGAGAATGTTGAGGCGTATACAGCTCCTCCATCGGGGGTACCGCACCCATGGAAAACACGGGTGCTGGGAATGATGGGTTCATGGGCGAAGTAGGGTAGCTTGAAGAGCCACCATCAACAGGATACTGCGTCGGGCTCATGAATGGAGCTGGTGGCGCGTACAATTCCTGTTGAGAGTCAACATCTGCAGCAGTCGAAGTCTCTTCATTCGAAGTAGATTCATACTGCTGCTCGTATTGTGTTGCATCTTGCTCCACTGGCTCCACTGGGGCAGGTGAAACCTCGTCGTTTACTTGCTCCGAGCGGATTTCTTGCGTGACAGGAGGCTGAGAGACCAAGCCAATACCGGCAGTCGGAGCAATTGAAAAGGCTGGAGGGGCACCCGAACTCGCTCCGCCAGATCCCCAGGGATTCCAAGGCAACGGCGTTGGTGAAAGCGGAGACATCACTCCACTCGGAGCAGTAGGCCCCGGCTGATCATGTTCATCGGTTTGCAATGGTGGTAGAGAACGAACCTCTTCGGAATCCGACAAGGAATAGGTTTGCTTTTCCTCGACACTCGGGTATGCGGCTACATCACTTGCAACGACCTCAGGGATATGGTGCGTCTCAGTCACTTCTGCTGCAGGGAACGATGCTTCCGACAGAACAGTTTCGGATGCTCCTGCATCCTCAGCTGTTAGCGGGGTTGATACGTTATCAGTTCCGTGAGTGTCCTCAACCCCGGCAGCCGATTCTTCTGCAGTAATATATGTCTCGGAAACATCGGATTCCAACAGTGGTGCATCTTCAGGAATGGGCGGTGGAATTGCAAGACCTCCCATCTGCTGTAGTTGCTGTTGCTGCTGCTGCTTCTCCACCTCCCTCAGCTTAGCCGCAAGCTGCTGGATCATGCGTTCCTGTTCTTGCAGCTTCCGCTCCGCCTCGATCTTTTCCGCCTCAATCTCGTGAATCGATTTCTCGAGGGTGCTCATTTTGGACTTGGATTTAGAAATCTCGATCTCCGACGTTTTCTTGGTTTTCACCAGCTGGTCGCGCAGCGTCGCCTCCGAAAGCTGTAGCTCACGCACGTACCCCATAAGACTGTTGACGCTGCTCTTGGTCGGAAGCAGCTTGGACGCAATCAGCTCCGTGCTGCGTTGGACCGGGTAGCCGTTCAAACTGCCTCTGACCCCGGAAAAAGGCTGCTTTCCGCTCGCATTGAACGCCGGTGGACACGACATTGGTCCGCTCTTGCTCTCGTCGTACGGCGGTGGCGAGTAATTGCGAGCAAAGAGATTCTCGGAACTGTTGCTTCGAGACTTGGGGTTGTTGAGAGGCGTGTATGTAATTCCACCCGTTCGGAAGCGACCCTCATCCGACGAATCGTAGCCGGACATTACGCTCGAAGGCGTGGTCGGCGGTTGAACTCCTGAATACAGGCTGGATGGCGTCGTTGGTGGCTGGAGTCCCGAGAAAAGCCCCGATGGCGTTGTGGGTCGCTGAGCGCTTGAGAAGGCCCTCGCCGTTTGCTGCGTCGCCTCGACGCTCGTCGTAAAATGAGTCGACGAAGTAGCCGACTGCCGGTCCGAGAACACCGACGACACGTCATCCACCGCGGTCGCGTCCGGGCCGCCGCCCTCCGACTGGGCGTCGTCCAGCAGGCTGTCTTCCGTCTCCCAGAAGCTGCCAGGCGCCGCGCTCGCGGCGTCTTCCAGCGCCTTGGCTGCGCCTGCGCCGAACGCGGCGTCGTCCGTCATGACGCTGCTCGTGTTGGACGCCACGCGCTTCCTGCTCTTGCCGTAGAGCGGCGACTGCACGCGCACGTTGGGTCAGTCTGCGCCGTCTTTCACCCTCTTAAAGCCAAAATTCAGGGATCAAAGCGTACGTTGTAGCGGTTGTTGTGCGCCGCCGGGTGCCACGCGTCCGCGGGCGCGGCGGCCGCCGGCGGCGTGAACGGCGTGTGCCTCGGCCGCGCGGGCGCCGCCTGCTGCGCCGCGCCTCCCCACGGCAGCGTCACCTGTTCTTGCTGCTGCTGCTGCTGCTGCTGCTGCTGCTGCTGCTGCTGCTGCTGCTGCTGCTGCTGCTGCTGTTGCTGCTGGTTGACGGAGCCGCCGAGCTCGTGGAGCTCCAGGCGCGGCGGCTGGCCGTGCGCGTGCGCGTGCGCCATGTTGAAGGCTCCGGCGGCCGCGAACGGCGGCGGGAAGGCGCTGGGCGCGTACGGGAAGGAGCGCTCGCGGTCGTCCGCGCCGCCAGGAGCCGGCTGGCCACCCCGCAGGTTGCCCTCCATGCTTCCACGTAAGCTGTGCGCGGCTTGCCTTTCTCCCCCCCCTCAGGCTCTTGAGTTGACTATACCGCCAAAGCGGCGCCGAAACATCTTGAGGTGGGTATGACACTAAATTAAGTACGAATCTGGCCGCTGTAGACAATTACGGATTTGTTGGCGTTAGGATGAAACGCATTATTAGTTTAGTCACTTTTGCATCACTGTCGCGACGAATGCGACACCGTCGTGCTGGCAGCACAAGCGATGGGCGCGGGGGCAACGCGTGGCTGCGCGGCGGCGTCAGCGCACACACTCTGGCGGCGTGACTGACTGCGTTGACACGCACGCGTGCATCATCCGCCACCGCCTGCGCGGCCAGTTGATGGATACGAGCGCGCAAGAACGAGTGGCTTGCGGCGGGTCAATGGGGAGATCCTGGGCCTAATGAGTCGCGCGCGGCGTGGCGGTTGGCAGCCGTCGCCTCGCGACTGGTCGGTGAAAGTGTAGCATGGGTGGCCGCCACGCACGTCGCCTTGGGAAATGCGTGCGTGGCAGTGGTGGCTGGAGACGGATGATGAAGATGAAAGCTTAGATAAAAAAAATATCACATGCATGCCAAAAGCCCAGCCCGGCAGACTACACCCGTCCTGATAACATTAGGTCTCGATCGAGGGCTCCTTCGAGGGGAGGAGGCGACGCGCGCGCGGGCGCGCCGCGGCATCATGCCGCCGTGTAGACGGTGGTCTCGGTCCCCACTTCTTCGTACATGGCTGTCATTAGCCGCGTGAGTCGCTCGCGCAGTCGGTCGTTCCGGGACCGGAGCTCGTGCACCGCCTGTCAAGGAGGGCCACCAGCAACGTTAGAGAGATCTGTTCAACCCATGAAAGTCCGAGAAGTCAAAGCGAGCAACGCACCTGCTGACTGCGCTCAAGCACGAGCTTCTTGCGGAGGCGCGCCCGCCGGGCGTGCAGCCGGTTGCGCTCCCTCCGGATCTGCTCGCGCTCCTCCTTGGACCAGGCCATGCCGCCCGCGGCGCCGCGCTTGCCCAGCAGCTCCTTGGCGATGCACGTGCAGGCGGCGGACCGCTCGTCGGCGGGCAGGTCCTCGTCGTGGCACATGCAGCCCTTCTCGTGGGCCGACTCGTCGCCGTCGTCCATGCAGACGTCGGTGTCGGCGGTGCCGTGGAAGGCGGCTGCCGAGGCGTTGAGCACCGCGAGCGGGTCGCAGTCGTCGGCGTCGTCGAGCTCGTCGTCGCTGGCCTCGTCTAGCTGGCGCACGCAGGCGAAGGTCTGCTCGGGCGCGCTGCCGAGCCGCAGCAGGCACGTGGCCGTGGCGTGGAAGTCGTACGTCTGCTTGAGTAGCGCGAACTCCTCCTGCAGCGAGCCGATGCGGTCCTTGAGGCTCTCGAGCAGCTCGCGCTTGCGGATGCGCGTGCGCTGCGCGTGCAGCCGGTTGCGCTCGCGGCTCACGCGCAGCTTCTCGTCCGCGGGGGGCGATGCGTGTGTGTGATCGTGGTCGAGCGAGCGGAGCTCCTGGTCGTCGCTAGCGATAGCGACAGCGCCGGCGTCCGCGGGCGGCGGCGAGTTGAGGCGCAGCAGCGGCATCGCGCCGCCCTTGGCCGCGGCCGAGAGCAGCGGGTTGTCCTTCTTGACGGGCGACGAGCTGGGGAAGCCCGCGGCGCCTAGGAAGGCGCCCGCCTGCGCGCTCGTGGGCGTGCGTAGGCTGCCGGCCAGCTCCGCGAAGCTGTGGCGCGCGTCGTCCTCGTCCCGCGGCCGCGCGAACAGCGGCCGCAGCGGCGGCAGCACCACCGTCGTCGTCTGCATCCTGTCTGTCTGTCTGTCTCTGTATCTGTCGGCGTATGTGTCTCTCTCTGTCTGACAGTGTCTGTCTGTCTGGAGCTGTCGTTGCTGGCTGTGCCGTCACCTGCAAGAGCGAAAGTGGACGGCGACTCGCTGACGTATCGCGTCGGCCACGGCACGCTGCGCGTCTCTGCGAGGAGCTGCTTGTCTTTTTTTTCGAATGGCTCGCAGCCCGCACTGTAGATAGCGCCCGGATTCCTGACTATAGCGGCTTCTGCTACAAGGTATTTAAATACATCAATACTCTGACCCACTATGTAACGACTGACAAATAAGGACCTCGAGCGGGAAGAAAAGATCCCGCGGCGCGACGATTGGTCAAAAATCGCGCTCTAGCTCGCAACCTCAACCAAAAGATTTCCAGGTCGTTAGGCAGACTGAGCGAATGTATGGCCCATAGTGAGCGCCAGAGTGGGTGGACCGGAAAAGCCCTTTACTAAAAACGGAAGAAAATATGGAAAAATCACATACATGCATAGCCGGGCTGAACGAGGTTGATCGGGTGCACACGAATGACTTGGTTTCGCTATGCCTCGCGATCCAGCCGAACTTCAAACAGCGAGTGTCTTGCCTTTTGTATGCCGCCATGACGATACCTTGGCTGACGCCTACGTACGTGGGTGCGCGCCACATGTCCAGTTCACTATGGGCGGATACTTTACCGCCGTCACTGCGCAGCCAACTTCAACGACGCCGTGCGGGAACGTTGCCCCAAACGTCAACCTACAGTACAAGTAAAGCAAGTACGTGGCAGGAGGCCGGCCACGCACGCGGCTGTTGAGGATCGTACGAGCTCATTTCAGTCCCGGCGGAGACTCTCCTCGCTTGGAATGCGCAAATGCTCATGGATCGCGATCCAGCGGGCCACTCATTGCGTCGCTGCCTGGCGCCCGCGTACGTCACTGGCCGCAAAGACAAGCTTAGCTTTCACCGCGGGTCAAGTCCAGGTCTCCACGACAAAAATACGCTTGGAAGCTCCCTCAAGGAGCGAGAGCGATTGGTGATCCAGAGCACTGGTGCACTGACGGCCAGTTGATGGGCGACGCATCCCCCTCCGCCGGCGCTTCTCCAAGCGGCGGCGATCGCGCGCGAGTCATCCGCGAGACGCTCGAGCGGATCCGCAGCGCCGAGCGAGCGCAGCAGGAGAGCGAGAGCGAACGCAGGCGCGGCCAGCGAGACGCCACGCGGGCGCTGGCGCGCGTGTTGCAGCTCGACTCGGCCGACGGCGAGCGGCTGGCGCGGCACGCCGGTGGGTGGCATTGGCATGTTGAAGTTGCGATTGGCTATCTACCCGCGGCAATCTGATACCGGACGCGGCGGACCAGATGAAGCGCGGCGCCGGCAGCGGATCGCGGCGCTCGAGCGGCAGCTGCACGAGTGCGAGCGGCGATTCCAGGACGACAAGAAGCGGCTCGCGGCCATGCAGGACAAGTCCGTTGGGCGCTCGCTATGGCCGCTTGGTACTGGCAACTCACACAGGGCAATTGCGACAGGAGAGCGCGGCATGAGGAGGTACTGCGTGCCAAGACCCGGAGGGACCAGCAGGCGGCGCCGCTGCGTGCGGCTCTGCAGGAACTGAGACTTCAAGGGAGTGAAGAGACAGCGGGAGACAGCGAGCCTTCGAGGACGATGCTGCCACGCATCAAAAGTGCCGAGCGCGGGTTACAGGCGCCGCAGCAGATCAGTGGAGCCAAAGCGAGCAGCAAAAGTCGCTTCCGCGAGGTCATGGAGGAGATACGTGACGTGAAGCGAGCCAGGAGCTCGATGCTGGATCCATTCGTCGCGGATCTCAAGGTTCGTCTGAACGAATGACCACTTTCTTAATCGATTTTTGACCTCTTTGCTTTTAAGCTCGGGCGGCTGTGGCAGAGCATCAACGAGGCAGAGCGCTGCCTCGAGTGCTTCGAGCGCGCATTGCAACCGCTCGCACCAAACCATCTCAGCAAAATTCCTCCAGAGCAGGTCGACGACGTCCTCGAGCGGCAGCGCCGACGGGTATGCCATTGCCTTCCACCTGGAGACTCCTGAACTTGGCTGATGACGAGCGTGAATTGACGATGACGTTTGTGGTGGTGACGCCCTCGCGTGTTTTTGAACCAAGCAACGTGAGGCGCTGCGTTTCCTGTTCACGCGTCAGCTGCGTCTACATCAAGGCGACGAAGCAGTCGGTGCGATTTGCTCTGACTCGCTGCGCTACCGTCAGTGTCTGCTGGATAGTGCACGGCCTCACTGTTGCTCCGCCCTGGTCGCCAGAGCTCATGACGCGCTACCTCGACTTGTCGTTGCCCTCCGAGCGACTGCAGACTGTTGCTCGACTAGAAAAGTGCGTTCCGCTGTGCAATGACCATCGATCCTATCGCTAACACCCACCTGTCCATCGATGGTGCTCGTAGAATCCTGCGGAAGCAAGACTACTACGAATACCCCGAGCTGACAACGCCAGAAGAAATCACGGGCACGATCCTGGCTTCTGGCAAACTGGGGCCGTACGTTGACGCAGTCCCGTGCTCTGCCTGCCAGTTCAAGGACTAACCTAGCGTATGGCCTCCGAGCAGTCTCAACGATCTGCGCTTCCAGCTGCTTCAGGAGTTGCTCGCAGCGGCACCGACCGATCCTTGTACGTCAGCAGGATAGACACGGTCTATGCTAGCCGCTGGAACTAACTGCGCGCTTGAAGACCTGCTGGAGGCCGTCGCCAACATGCACGTGCGGCGCAAGGAGTTTTCGCAGGCGCGCCAGCTAGCGTCGGAGCTGGCCGCGCTGCCCGACGCCCAGCAGCTCTCGCTGTTCGTCAGCTTTGCGCAGTTCCGCTCCCGTGACCTGTGAATTGGCTGTCTCCTCTGCTGGATTCCTGTGCTGCCGTCAGCTGACCAAGTTGAAGCTGCTGGCTGCCAGCCACGCACGTCGTGGGCGACACGCAACGCGCACCGCTCCATCGCCGCAAAGTACGAAAATCACCACAGGTATCCTCCTGCCATAGATACCACCAACCCGTCGAGCATCTACGTTGGTGGGTAAGAGGATGCTGGCGGTGGCGCGGGCATCGCGCTCGCTGCGGGCGTCGCCGGCAGCGTCGGCGCTGCTGGTGCGCGCGCTGAGCTCGGCGCCTAGCGATCTGTCGCCGTACCAGAAGCTGCAGAAGTGGCTGCAGCCGTTCGTGGCCGGGTCCAAGGCCATGTACGCCGAGAACAAGCAGGCGTGGGGGATCCGCCAGCAGCTGCGCGCCTCGCCCGGCGCCTCGGCCGTGACGCGCAGGGACATGATGGTGCTGCGCCAGGCCCACCGCGACCTACTCAAGTCGCTGCCGCTGCTCGCCTTCTTCTGCGTGCCGCTCGCGGGCTACGCGGCGCCCGTGATCGGCTACCGATTCCCCAAGCAGCTGCTGCCCTGGCAGTTCTGGCGGCCCGACCAGAAGACGCAGTTCCTGCGCGAGCACGCCGAGGCCAAGGCCAGCGCCCACCCGGCGCTCGTCGACCTCCTGCTCAAGCTCGACGACAAGCACGCGCACACGCTCGGCGCCATGGTCGCCACCGGCCGCGAGCACGAGCCCGACCGAACCAAGCCGGCGCTGCTGCCCGCCCAGGTGGCCGAACTTGCCCCGTTCTTCGAGGGACCCGCGGCCATCCAGCAGCTGCCAGCGGCCCACGTGCGAGCGCTCGCCCGAGCGACGGTGGTGGCGCTCGCCTACACGCCGCCGGTGCTCGCGAGCGCCATACTCGCGCTGGCCCCGAGCGACATGCTGGTAGCGCGGCTCGAGAAGCGCGCGGACGAGCTGCGCGTGGACGACGAGCTGCTGCTGAAGGAGGGAATCGACGACCTCTCGCTCAGCGAGCTCGAGTTCGCGTGTGTCGAGCGAGGGCTCATCGCGCAGTATGGCGACATTGCCGACCTGCGTGCGGCACTGGGCGAGTGGCTCGCCATGTACGAGGACGAGGCTTTGACCGGTCCCGACGACAGCAGCAAGTCCAAGTCCTCTGCGTCGCTCCCAGCGTCGCTGCTGCTCCACGCGCCGGCACTTGCTCGCTTCGCTCCTTCGCGCGACTGAGGATTTTGAGAGACACATGTGAAGATCATATCGCTATCCATGCAGTCTATTGATCTGTTTTTCCTAGTTTTCCTAGTCGATTTTCTCCTTTGCTGGAATGTGCAGCACGTTGGTTCCCGTGATCTTAATCAACGTCTCGGGCGAGCGCAGCACACGCACTAGCGTCTCAAATAATCTCACTTCATCTGTCAAATGGCCGACGTACTTCTCATCGCGCGCGATGTACACGCCCTCAACGAGCTCGAGTACATCGTCAGGTTCTGGCAGCTCGTCGTACTGGATTGTGCTGTATGCGCCACGGAAGAACCCCTTGACAGCGCTGCCGATGGTCACGACCACGAACACGTACACTGCGGTCAAGCCATATGAATCGATACCGAGTGTCGACAGACCCTGCACGATCTTGTCAGACACTGCGATAAGGCAGAACGGCGTCGATGTCGTGCAGTAGTTGGTTTCGGTCGACGTCGCGTTGACAAGTGGCTCAAGCGTCCACCATGTCTCTCCTGCTGACGACGTGTGCTTCGTCACATTCACCGACCTCTTGACTGTCGCGCGGTTGAGGACGCCACTCTTCGCTGTCAGCTGCACGATAGGCGGGAACAGCTCGTCCACCGTGATGGAAGGGAGAGTCACGTTTTTGTCGTCGTTAAGCGTCTGCTTAATCATAGGAATCAGCGCATTGCGCTGTGCTGTTGTTATCTTCTGTGAATATGATGCATCAATGTCCTCGTAGTCGGTAGGTCCGGGTCGCTCAAACGAAAACTTAACAGTCCAACTCAACTCCTCAGTCGACTGCAGTTGCGTCACAAGTTCATCCACACGTGGAGGCGAGATTGTCCAAATGTCGTGCGAGAAAATGTCGAACTCGATGCGCTGCACGGTTGCACCTTCAGTATTGAGATCGATACCGTAGTCTGGACTGTTGTTATCGCTGTTCGTGTACAGCTGGTTGAGCGTTCCTTGTGCGTCTTGCACGCCGAACGTGACTGATGTTAACGTCACTTCGTTTGCCGTTGTGCTCGGGTTGATCGAGCTGAACAGTGCCAGCGGCCCAATCAAACAAACAAGCAGGAAGAGCAGCATGACACCTGCCGACATCAGCTTCCCAATTATGGGTTGACGTTTCTTGCCCTGAAGCACGTCAGCCTCTTCAGCACGGCCGCGCATTTCAAGCTTAATTGAAAACAAATGTGCAGCAATCTCTTCAAGCATCACCCAGTGCGCCCACGTGAGAGAAGTGCGCGTGCAAATGTAGTCAAGAAGTGCTCGCATCTCGAACAAGAAGGGAACGCCCATCATAAGTCCCGATGTCTTCTCTGTCAACTTCGTCTCGAACGTCTCGGTCGTGTAGTTGTAGCGACTACCGCTATACACAGGGTATCCATCACGCAGCTGCAGCGCGCTGCACCAAAGGAACATACACTGCATCACGTAGAAGACCACAAGGGCTGCTCGCTGCTGGAAGTAGATGTTCGTGTGCTCTGGGATAAGCCACCACACGCAAAGGTGCAGTAAAATAGTATACGAATACTGCAGCGCGAGCTTTGATGATAGCGAGCCGCACACATACGCCACACGATCCCAGATGATGTACACAAGCTCGAGAAAGACAAGAAGAACCAAGTAACCCGAAATCATATCAGACGATGTCAATCGCGAGTTGGCGTCTGACGCCGAAGTGTTGCTTGAATCAGCTTCGCCCAACTCCTCAAACACAATAACCGCGAAGATGGACGAAAGCAGTAGAATGGCTAATGATGCAGAGTAATAGTCGCGACCAGGCTTTTCACCTGTGATAGCAGCATGGATATCTTTGTCCCACTTTGGAGGCGGGGAGCAGATCACCGTGTGGAAATAAACATGCAGACGCGGGTACTTCTCTTCCAGCCATGTCTTCTTCTTGCGGGACAGGAATCCTCCAACTTGATGATCGTCTTCGTGATCACTATCATGGTCACCGTTGTCAGTGGTGTTTAAACCGTCATCTTCAGCGTCCACTTGTTCAGACACGATGTCATCTTTTGGACGCTCATCATCATCATCGTCGTCGTCGTCATGCCGAATGACTGGTTTGGCAATTTTTGAGTCCCGCATCTCTTGCTCAGCAGCTGCAATTGCAGCGGACATCCGTGCTTCTTCATCAATAATTTCTTGCGCTTGAATTTCTTCCAGCATCTCAGCCGCAAGGAACTTGCCTGTAACCGTGCTTCCAGTGCTCACGAATGACTGCTGCATGGAGTCCATTTTTCTCGCTCCATGCCTGCTTGACGTCATGGACGTGACTGATGCGGACGTTGCGAGTGGAGGGTGTGGTACTCGAGACTTTCCGTGGGAAGCCCGCTCCTTTCGGCTCTGTCGTGCATGGCGTTGTGGCTGACGCTCGTCGATATCCATGAAAGCGTCATCAACGGAATCTCGCGAAGAGTTCATTGATGCGCGGAAATTCCGCATCGCCTCGGACTGATATCGTTCGTCCGCCATATCCCCTTGTGGGAGCTTGTCTCCAATAAGGGTGTCCAGCCCGAATCCTTGGAGCATGAGCTCTCGTTGGTGCCAAAGAATAAACAGCAGCACATAGAAATCCCACTGTAACCCGTCGTACACTGATGTGACACTGTCAATGGAGAGTCCGTCAAACTTGTAGAGTCCAAGTAAAACATTTGGCTGGATCGACTTGGCGTTCGTGGTCACGTCGCCTTCAGAGGTGCAATACGGCTGGAAACTTGGATAATAAAACCCAGTCTCAGTCATTCCAGTGCAGAAGATAGAGAGCTGAAAGAGGTATCGAAGCGCCAAACAGCCGCACACCTGTTTAGACAAACCAGCAAACACAACGATATCAGGCAACCGGTGTTTGACTCAGCGGTTGGATCCGTCAAACTTACATATTTCATCAGGTAGAGCCACACTAATGGAGTCGGACGCGGATTTTCAACGAGGATGTAGCAAAACACAGTGCAGACTAGCACGAGGTTGAGTAGGTCAGCCTATGAACAGCATAGTATCAATGTTAGTCAGACTTTTGATGCCCCTGCTGCTGACTGTTGAGCAACTTGCTACACACCTGGCACGCAAAGCAGACCACCATCATGACGCACGTCAGGAAGCAGCTGGAGCTGCGAATCACGTTTACCACGAGCTGGATGATCTCGATGACAGTCGGCTCATTCACGTCTTCTGGGTCGTATTCGGTCGACTCAGATCGGAACGCTGCGTTTTGGCACATGTACAGAAAATTGTACAATGGAATCCGCCAGGCAAACCTGTTCGGGTTCTCATCAAACTCGTGGTCCTCAGGGTCGCCAAGTGTACTCTCGTCTCCTGTCACGCTACTCCACTCACTCTTGTTCTCGTCAAAATTTGGGTCACCGTCATCGCCCGATGCTGGCACAATATCAAGAGGATTGGGGAGCTTTCGAGAACGCAACATGTCGACAACACTGTCATCAAGTGCATCCCTTGGAACCGCAAAGGCTACAGCTGAGAGAAACATGTTAAACTCCTTGGACATTTCTGGCTGGAATGCGTACAGAGTGTCACCACGGCCCTTGCTGTGGCGTACAATGACCTCAAGGCAATGGAGCAGGGGTGACATGTCATCGTACTGGACCTTTCCCTCGCTTAATCGAAAGGTTATGACATCGCGCCACTTGAAAGACGTCTTCAGACGCTTTCGGCGCGCTCGGCTACGGTGTTTAAGAGCCATCTCCTCGTCGCGGTAGTAGATCAAGTGACTGGAGTCAATCACAACGTACCGATGCAGGAACTTCGGCTTGAGCCATGAAACAAGCTTCATCCATCGTGACGGAGGGTACGCTTCGCGACGATATTTCATCCACCCAGCAGTGCTGGAGCCATCCAAGTTCAGCGACTTGGTAGATATAGGGTCACTGGCAGCGCTAAAGGGACCCTCGCCCATGCGTGACACAGCACAGACTTTAAATTGGTACGCAGTTCCAGGTCGCAGCCCCTCGATTGTCGCTTCACAGGCATTGCCGCTAACCTCAACGATATCGCTGAAGTCGCCTAGCAGCGTCAGTGACGGATACATCTGTCGAGAAATGCGATAGAAGCGAATCTTGTGGAAACTCGTCGTCGGCTTCTCCCACGAAATTGTGGCAGAGTTTTGCGAGGATTCAACTAAAGTTGGCTTAGTAGGAGCTGTTGGGGGCAAGTTATGATGCAGGCCCATAGCAATATCCATCAGTTCTTCGACCTTATGCACAAGCTTCGACACAATCATCTTGAGTCGCTGGATCGCAGCGTTCTTTTCCTTTTTCATGCCGTACCACTTCGCTGTGCGTTGTCTAAAGTATTCACGGATAATTTCTTCCCGGCGCAGTGGGGCACACTCTTGATCATTCCAAATCAGTGCAAGTACCTTTGGATAGGTTGGCGACGCGAGGATCTCAATTTGTATCGAGATGAGCACGCACATTGCGATGAGCCCGTACGGCATTGACACTGTCACCCCAAGTAGATTCGTGACCGTCATACAATCGCTTTCGTCCGTGCTTGTGGTGTTAGAACTTGTGTCGATGGTGCTCGTAACTACCGCTATATCGTCCTCTGAAGAGTTCAATAAGCATTGGTTCACTTTCTCAGATATGTACGGCGAGTTCAGTAGCACGATAACAAACAAATGCCCCCAGTTGAACTTGCGAAGGTGGTGGATCCACGCATTCAATGGTGCTCGTGACTCGTCAATGCGATACAGCATCGTTACAGACGCCCATAAGTACACGATGGAGACAATGCCTCCTTGAGTGGTTCCGAATACGAATACCAGCAACAGCAACAGTGGAAGCCAATTTGTAACAACCACGCTTTCAATGATGTACCACGGATGACTTTTGGCGAGAGCAGCATAATGTTCGTCATCTTGAAGACCGAGCATTTCGTCCAAATGTGCGTCAGGGATATCGTAGACCCCGCTTGCCGCATACTCTTCTTCATACTTTTGAATGTTGATGACATCAGCTGGCTCCTCTTTGCTTCCAAACTTGTCTGACGCCGGCAGCAAGTAGACAGTGTACAGGGTCGCGAAGTCAGACATGAGTGCCCACACGTGCTGGTCACTCATGAGGAACCACTCTTCGTACTCATCCGGGATAAAGCTCCAAGGCACTGTAGTTGCCATATCAATATCGAGGAACGGTGGTAGCCATAGAATAACAGAATATTCGAGCGTAATGACAAGGGTCAGCAAGATTGCAAGTGCCCACCAACGACGGCACACGGTTGAAGGGTATGCGTACATCATACTGTACACAATCAGCATGTACACCACGGAAATAAAATCCCGGTGAACAAAGCACGAAATCGTCAACAGTAGTGTTGTCACGTTTACGGACGCCTTGCTTGCATACATCGTTGCAAAATCGCGAAGGCAACCAAAAAAATCTTTCTCCTCATCGAGTGGGAGGCTGTCAGGAGCCTTCAAGTCGCCTTCGTCCCCAATCGATCGGACAGTTGCAATTGATTGTGCATGTGTCAGCCTCGCCCCCTCAGCATTATTTCCTCCGGTGTCTTCATCGAAGGTAGCCATCGCGCCAAATCGATCTTTGTTATCATCTTCGTCGTCGTCAGCTTCACAGGATGAGGTTCGATGCTCGCGACCAAACCCTTCAGCAGCGCGCCGTGCATAATCAAGCTCAAATTGCGCAGTCAGATCCGCCAACTTTTGTTGGCGCTTCATCGAAGATGCAGAGTCCCAGTACTCCGCCATGCGCTGAAAGAAACACACCAACATAATCACGAGTTGATTTGACAGCAAGCTCCAAAGCTTTGAAGCCCCTACAGTCACTGAATAGCGCTCGTATAGACGAATAGTACCAATCCAATCGCTGTCATCTCCGGGGCTGAATAAGACATGCTCTCCATTCTCAGTCGACTCGCTAACGTTAAATATGCTCAGCTGGATAGAGTACTTAAGAACCGCAGCGCTGGCTGAAATCCAGAAAAGTGGACGCCACAGAGATTTCCACGCACCCGTGACTGGCCGGCCAAGCATGATGACAATCACGTACAACCACCCGATAAAGTTAATCTCGTCAATAGCCACATACATGGTGACGACCACGAGGGTTGTTGCACTGAACGAAATCATGACCTGCTTGACTGTATCCATGACAAGGCGAATTCGATCAACGGCTCGGCTTTGACCGGATGTGAAAAATTCGTAAGGTTGGACGGCCTTCATCATCGAGTACAGCTGCCAAAAGCACAGCGACATGACGATCGTTGTTGGTAGCAAGTATACAAAGAGGCTCGAGATTTTACCAGTCCCTGTGTGTACCTCGTAGCCAACATCTTTCGCGGTCATGAAGTTTGCCGTGAATACATACTTGTCCATGTTCGTGGAAATCGACGAGAACTGGTACAGATAGCGCGATACTAGGATGATGATCTCGACCAACAAGGCAATGGACCACAGCAGCTTCAGACGCAGCGACGTTCTCGGAGCGGTTGGAAACCCCCCTAAATGGTTCCCCAAAAGCATAAAGCACAGAATCAGCTGGATGCCGCCAATGACAGTGGTGTTGAGTCGCGTTGTTCCCTGCTCATACTGAATCGCAACGACGATGAAAGCGACGTAGCAAAAGATGACACCAAAAATTCGGAACCAGTTGTCTAGCTCAATCATGAGACGCGATACGAAGAATAGGGGGTTTTGCCGGTCTTGATCTCGCATGCGCATACGCTCTTCAATGGTTTCCTTGTTAGCAACGTAGATCACGAGCTGGAAGATGAGCTCGAAAATGATGAGAAGCTGCGCAGAAAATAGTGTTGGCCAGAGGGACTTCCATGTGTACTCCTCGGATGAGTAGCACTGCAAGCCAATAAGATCGAGCGTATCGTCGGGATTGCACTCTACGTTCCGGATAAAAACAGCAAAGCACGCTGCTAGTGCGTAAAACAGCAGAACACGCCAGAATTGTCGTCGATGCTCGAAGAACAAAATGAGCATGACAGCGAGAACTAAGTAGCCTATCTGTAGAAAAGAGACTTGGGTGCTCAATGCAACGACTAAAAGGCCATGTGTGGTTAGAGAGTTCACAAGGAACACAGTGCACAGGCTAGCTAGGACTTACTCAGAATTGTGATGAGTACAAGCGCATCCAAATGAGTAAAGAACACTCGCTTCGCGTCTTCGACCCAAAGTTTGATTGCCACACTCCACCCTCCGCGTCGGATTTTCTGTAGTAAAAGCAAAGGGTTAAACTCTGGTACATCATGACAACAACCAATTGACGAAGCTTACATTCCGAATATCGGCGTGTATCAGGAAGTGATCCGTCGTAGAACCGGGCTTCTCGATATCGTCTCTGTCTGATCCTGTCTGAACTGCGTGGCGAGTGGCTGCTCTTTGGCGAGACGATTCGATCAAAATATCTTGATACCGCCAGTGCATGCGGATCGACAAGAAAATGATGACTAGGCAGAGGTTGTGTACGCCAATATCGAGGATTGGATACTTGTAGACGATCAGTCCGTACTGGTAATAGTCTTCAGCGCTTACGAGTTGGACCGTCAGGTTGCTCACATACTCTGCAAGCGAGAGGCAAGTACTGTAGAGTAGCATCGCCCAAGCGAACATCGAAGATGATGATAAACCATATAAAGCGAGAGTCAGAAAGGCAATACCCATCAACGCTGACGACGCATATGACGGATACGACACGCTCCACACGATAGCAGCAGCGCAGCCGAAAAGAAGCCCGCCTTCGCGCACAAACATTCGAACGGCAAAAGATTGGGTCTTGATCAATTCTTGCACGTCGACGTGTGCTTCATCGTGAGGAGGGAGGCGATGATACGGGGCACCTCCGCCGTCGCCAAATTCGACGACTTCCAAGTCCAGTGCGGCGTTGGAGTAAATTGACCGCATTGACCCGCGCACGGCGCTCTCATTTGCAATTGGCTTTTCGGGGAGAGAATTGCTTGTTGGCGTTGCGGGCGCGTCCTTGTGGAGGTTGTACAGTTTTGCTGAGCATAGGAGAAGAAGGAACTGGGAGCCCGCCAGCACATAGTACTGCCACTTTACGTCGTCACTTCGAAGATCGCCAAACCCGCAGTACTTGGCTACTGTCTGCAGTGTGTTATGATTCCTCGCTTGGTTCATCTCGCTCAAATACCACGCTGATATGAAGAGGACACAGAACAGCAGCAGTACTCTGGTCGCGCGAGGTCCGAAAAACATACTGGACGTCGAGTTCTGACGTGATGGTGCTGTCCTTGATATTATTGATGGTGATGCTGTCGTTGCCTTTGCACGAGCTACCAACTCGCCAAGCGAGACCTTCTTGGTGAACACGGTGTACCGCACGAGCCTCGCGATCAGCAGCAAATAGTACACTCCTGTGGCGAATGCGGGCACTGATACCGCGGAAATGAGCAGCAGCAACGCGCAGAAGCCTTCAAGTCCTTGCAGAAGTGAACGTTTGCGATCCCGGCGCTTGTCTCCTTGGTTGAAAAAGTGCTCGCCCATTTCGAACAGGTCGAACTCGTTCATGCGCTGTTGCTCCTGCTGCTGGTTGAGCCGGTCGCGGTGGTCTGCGAGCCTCCGCAGCGTGTAGAACAGGTGCACGGCGCTCGCAGCCAGTACGAGCGCGTCGAAGGCGAAGGCCACGACGAAGTCCTTGGTCTGGGCCATGTGCCCGAATCCAAACAAGTCGGCGATGGACTCGGCGGTCGTCAGTTCGGCCCGTGGCGCGTTCTTGAAGACGACGATGCTCGCGGCGTGGCCCGCGCACGCCAGCAGCGCCACGAGCAGCGTGAAGAGCGTGACCGCGCGCGACTGGAGCGAGAAGACGGTCCCGTAGCAGAAGACGAGGAGGTAGTAGAAGCTCACGAGGTTGGCTCTCGCGACGGCCGCGACGGCGAGGCAGAGCGAGAAGACGACGTCGGCCGCCAGGTTGAGCGCCGTGAGCGCGCGTGCCGACAGCGGGGGCTTGGCCTGCGACGCGCCAGCCCCAGAGGCCGCGAGCGAGGCCGCGAGCCCCACGGGCAGGCGGCGCGCGCTGCCCACGGCCGAGTACGAGGAGCGCGCGCGCGAGAAGGACGAGGGCGCGCGCATCATGACGGGAGGCACCCTGCGCCTGGAGCCTGAATCGAGCGTCGGCGGCGTCGACGCCTCCTCGTAGGCGGCCGACGCCAGCGCCGAGAACTCGCCGTCGTCCTCGCGCCTGGAGCCCGAGGGCGTCAGCTGGACGTGCCGCGCGTCGCCGAACGCGTGCGAGGGCCATGGCGCCGCCCCGTGGCCCGACGGCTGCCGCCTGCGCATCCAAAGACAGCGACAGCGGCGATCGTCAGGCGGTAATGGAGCGCGGCAGATTGGTTGCCTCGAGAAAGGACAGGTGGTGGCGGAATGCCACTGCAACGCGAGAGACATGAGAGTACCGTGGGTTATACCGCTAAAATAGTATATTCGTAGGTTAAGTGCACGATTGTAATGATTTAGACGGGAACTGTTTGAACAGTCGGGATTGCGAAAGGGGATGGGGAGGCGATCCAGGTCAGCGCTGACTACTTGAACCGGAGACGCCCTTTCGGGCGAGATCTGAAGACACCTTGGATACTTTTTGCCGGTGCAAACACAATGCAGCCTCCTTGCCAACGAGATAGTACTTGTTCGTCTGCTGCTCAATCTCGCTCACGGTCAAACTCTGCAACTACTAACCGGTGCTGTGCATGGAGTGCTCCTCGGAGTCTCACCCGCCACCATCAACGAATGACAACACATTTTGCTTACCTTCTGGTTGTTGTTAGCTGCAAGATTGAGCTTTAATCCGACTGCCTGCATCAAGGGGTCGAGCCGAGCAATTGCGTAGCTGGGCTCGTGAAATCAACAACAGAATTTTCCCCGGGAGCAACTTGTAGCAAGACTGTGATATAGATTTAGGCACACAGTCCACAAGGACAAGATTTCTTCGGCGATGGCATTGCAATAGCTGGTCTCGGCTCAAATGGCATGGTTTTCAGCTGAAATTGGTCGACAAGATCGAGGAAGTCTTTGGATATGAACATAATATGAAATTACATCTATCTAGGCCTCAGTTACCGCTTTTGGTGGTTGATGTACCGCAACGCCAAGATGGCGAGCGCACGATAGACAGCGAGAAAGATGAAAACACAGCCAAAGTTGTGCATCATGTCGTCCCGCCGCATCTGGAACACGCTCTCGATGTATTCTTGCACAGTGACATCACCCAACTTGACGGGCGCGTCTTGGAGATTCTGGCAACCAATGGCGTCGCTACTTCCATCATCCGGGCAATTTGCAAACACCAGTGTCACGAGCACACTCAGTGAATATCTATGCGGAGTAATGGTGAATAGCCACTGGTAACCCGCTGGAATCGAGTCGGCCGGAGGGTTAAAACCTGCAAACAGCAGGCAGACAGTGTTGAAGACAGTGCCTACAACTGCTGCAACTTCGACACTAGGCAGTGCGAACGCAAGTAGTTGCCCCACATAAGTTTGCCCCAGCACGAACAGGGACGTGTTGAGCCAGTAGAAGAAGAAATTCCCGAGCCCAGATGCCGAGAAAGCGCCTGACGTCGTCCCAAAGCCCGCGATAGGGTAGAAGAACACGCAGAAGAGCATACCGGTGACGAGAACGTATGGGATCTCAGCGAGAGTCGATCCGAGCCAGTACCAAAGCGCGTTGTATGTCTGGGACGCTCGCTCTCGGTAGAATGATGCACGCTCGCGAGCCGCAAATGGAAGGATGCCCGTGTACGATACGATTCCGTTGTAAATCGTCGTCATGAAAATGAGACCAATACCCGAGTTGAGACCCTGGTACGTGGTGTAATCCGCGCTAAGAGCAGTAAGCCCAAAAACAAAGCCAAGCGCCATTGCGAGAATCCAGCGAGTTAGATTGTACGATGGTGTGCGCCAGTACATGTCGAAGAACCGCGTCATCAACGCTCGCATTTGCATTGTCGACGCTGCAGCACGCTTGGAAACAAATACAACTTCAGATCCCGAAGCTATTGGTATTGTGAAACCAGGTTGAGCGAGAGTTGAAAGCATTCCAACACACTCTTGACTCGCCCTAAAACTTGCTGCAAAATCGACATCAATCAGTGGGTGCTGGTCGTTTTCGTCCTCTTCGTTGTCGGTTGATGAAGCTGAGGCAGACGGCGATACTAGTCCAGTTGAAGCACCAGAGCTATGGTGATGTCCATGGTGAGACTGACTTTGGCTTGGCAACTCGTGTGTCGATTTCTTTTTCGACGTCACACCAGCGCCAATCACTTCCAGCATCCATGTCGCGGGATTCTGCCCGTCTGGCAATGGGGCGACTCCGGGGAGTGCCTCAAAATATGGCACCAAGAGGTTGCGGTCACCAAAGAAGACGGTCTCGCCTCCTCGGCGGAGAAGTAGGACGCGATCGAAGAGCGCAAACACATCCGCTGCAGGCTGATGAATTGTGCAGACAATAGTACGACCCCGATTGGCGACCTTCCTCACACCCTTCATGATGACTTTGGCCGCCCGTGCGTCAAGTCCACTCGTAGGCTCGTCCAGAAACAGAACGCTTGGCTGGGCAGCAAGTTCGACTCCGATTGTCAATCGCTTTCGTTGCTCCTGGGAGCATCCACGAATGATTCGATCTGCTACGAGTGTTAGATCCAGCAAATCGAGGCACTCGTCGACTGTTGCGCGCTTGTCTGTGGTGGAAACAGTGCTATCCTGCCGCAGCATAGCGCTGAACAGGATCGCTTCACGGATCGTAGACGCATCCGAGTGGATATCAAGCTGTTCGCAGTAACCTGTGCAGCGTCGCACAGCGAGCTCAGTAGCTGGGCTTCCGTTCAACAGGATCTGGCCGCTGATATGGCCACCGCCGTTGCTGGTTTGCTTCCTCCCGGCGATCACATCCATCAGCGTAGTTTTTCCGGCACCCGATGAACCCATCAGCGCTGTCATTGTGCCTGGAACAGCAAAACCACTAACTCCCTTGAGTAAATCGATGCGATCGCTTCCGTGCCGCCGAGCTCGAGTGGCATGAGGAGTTGGCACCGAGTACCACAAATCGTTGAATGCCAATGTAATTGGTGTGAACAACTTTGCCGTGTCCGGAGACGGCATATCAATTGTCGTGTCGGCGGCCCTAGGTGTCTTAACGATCGTGTAGTCCCCTTCCATGCTGCGCGCCTTCTTGTCATCATCATCGTCAACTGGCATCGCCGAAGCCACCGCTGAATTTCCGGATGGGCTATCGTACCGCTTGTGCTCAAGGATAAAGCAGGCAGTCGCCATAATGACAGCATACCCCAAGAGCACAAACATGACACCTCCCCAAATCCAATTACGGCCAGCTGGCACGTCGAACTGCGCTAGTGAGTACTCACCCATGGTCATGCCAAATTCGGAGCAGTAGTCAACGTTGCCGTACTTGCAAATATCATATCGCGAAGATCGGTACTGCTGAACAGCAAGTGCACGCACACACCACGACACTGGATTGAACCAATAGAGCCACACAAGGTAAGGAGGAAGCTGTCCTCGTGGCACGACGAAGCCAGCAAATACTTGGAAGAATACAATAGAGAAGGTTGACATGGGCTTGGCCACGTTGAAAGTCGGGCAGATTGCCGTCAGCAAGAAGAACCAGGCACAAAAGACAAGGTTAGTCGCAAGCATGAGAAACAGGAACAAAATGTATCCTGCAGCAGTCGGGATGAAGCCACATAGCCAATAGACCAGCGAACCGAAAACGAGAGTTTCAATGGCTGCTTGCGGAGCAAGTGCAATTGAACTCGCAAGGACGAACGACGATGTGCGATAAAAGTTGGCTCGCCGTTGCTTGTAGTAAATGGCTCGTGCTGTCAAGAAAGCTGGGATTTGCGAAGCCTGGCCGAGCGCGAGGAACATTGTGGCTTGAAAGAGAACACCTAAGACAACCTGTGCATTGGTCGGGTCGAAGTCGTAGAATGTGCTTGAGTAGATAAGTCCCATGATCACAACCATGAAAGCGCGCACCCGCACAAACGATTTGTTGCGACTTGCAACAATGAGCTGGCGCTTAGTCAATTCCCACGTACTCGTCCAAAACCCCTCCCGAAATGCTGGCATCGGTTCCATGTGCTTAGCAACATGATCTAGCAGCGCGGGCGCTACAGGAGTGACTAGCCGTTGTTTCATTTCCGCGAAGGTCAACGACCGCTCAAACACATCGGCAAGTGCCATCGCCCCTCCTCCTCCTGGTTCTTGTGGTTGTTTTTGTTGGTCTGCGCGAGGCCCAATTTCCACCAGAAAGTCGGCAGCATCACGGTCATGCGGGCACAGAAAGCCATGGGTTTCGAAGTACTTGAGTGCACGTTCCGTTGGTCCGTGGTACAACACTCGACCAGCATGAAGCAGCAAAACGTCATCGAAGAGTTCAAACACCTCCGGTGTTGGTTGCAATAGAGCGATTACAACCGTCCGATGCAGCTTGCGTGCGATGCTGCGCTGTGTTCGAACGATATCAAATGTAGCCGCACTATCAAGTCCCGTGCTGATTTCGTCCATAAAGGTGGCGTACTTCATGCCGAACTGCATTTCACCTGTTGTGACTCGTTTCCGCTCGCCACCCGATACTCCGCGATGTAGTTCGTCACCAATTGCTGTGTTCTGGCACGGATGAAGACCAAGCTGCTCGATAATGACGTCTGTACTAGCGGTTGCGAGTGCTTGGGCTGTTGCTACAGCTTCGGCATTTTCTTCTGGAGACCCATGCGATAAAAGCGTCTTGCCGGTCGACAAGGCGAGCTCAGGGTTGCAACAGTGGCTCGCAAACT
This sequence comes from Phytopythium chamaehyphon, assembly GCA_023334415.1. Lineage (NCBI taxonomy): Eukaryota > Oomycota > Peronosporomycetes > Pythiales > Pythiaceae > Phytopythium > Phytopythium chamaehyphon. Next base: position 758 of record JAASGX010000271.1, on the reverse strand, counting down.
CGAGCGTCTCGCGCACAGTCAAAGATGGGAAGTGGGTATCGCCTTGAGTAATGTAAGAAGCAAATTGCGGCAGGCGCGAGTACAGCTTCGGGTCCTCTCGCGACACGCCATTGTAGGTAACTTCTCCACTCACATGAACACTCGTGGTCATCGGAAATTGTCCGCTTAGAACTTTAAGGAGTGACGACTTGCCGGATCCGGGCTGTCCGAGCACAAGCGTGAGCGTTCCTGGACGAAACACGCCGGTGACATCCTGGAGAATGTGGCGCTGAGCAGTCTTTTTGGGCTTGTGACTCGGAAAGGCAGAGAGGAATTGCCGTGCAGCAGTTTCGATGGAATGTCCGACCGTCGGAAGTTCTGGTGCATCGCTGGCACTCCGTTTCACCTCGGATACGTCTTTGTCGACACGCAGCGATAAGTTATGGAATCGAATTTCGAGCTGAGGCAGTTCGTGACCGAGCGCGGTCTCGAGCTTGGAAGCCACAAAGGCGTGCAAAACTCTTGGTTCTAGCGCCAGCAGGTCCCTTCCAGTCGGCGTCGCTGCATTTTGCTCCTGATCGACGATGTCCACGCCGTCTTGCTGTCTTGGCAGCAGTGGTGTAGACAGCCGAGAAGCCATGACTGAGCTTCTTGATGTATTTGGTTTCGAGCAAATTCACGAATGACTCGGTCTCTCGACTTTGCAAGTGGCAGGCTGACCGCACGCAAGTGGAAGCGATGCGCAAGATGCGACGTGAGGTGCAGATTAATCCCGTGTC
>JAASGX010000270.1:0-29742 GCA_023334415.1 Phytopythium chamaehyphon | reverse complement strand
GGCTGGTGATGGAGGGCGCTTCATGTCATGTCCTGCGCCATGTAACATTCACAGGCTTTGGACTACAGTAGGCCCGTGGGCCATGGCGCCACCGAAACGAGCTGTTCGTGGCGCATGGCCGGGCGAGCGGTGCGCGTCTAGAGTCAAAGTGGCAATGGCGTCAAGCTGCCGTCACCTCGCGAAGTGTTCCAAGGCCGCGAGCATGGAGCTGCCATGCAGCTCCCATGTAGCTCCCATGGAGACTGTGGGTTTCATCCGCGACACCTTCATGATCATTGGGCTGCGACGCTGAGGAGATCCGTTGCGGGCGGAACAACGACTCGCGGGCGTCACGGGGGCGGGCCGCAGCTTCAAGTGCGGGTTGAAGTCGCCATGTGGCGAGTCCTTGAAGGCTCTGACTCGCTTTTGACGCGACTAAAAGGCACCTGGAAGCGGGGGAAGCCGGGGAAGTGCAGCCCATCGACGCGACCGAGCGACCGCGCGAGCGACTGCCCATGAACCGACGACTCGTCGCCACGACTTGCAGGGGAACGGCGCTCGCTCGCATCACTACGATCGTGCATGTTCGTCCACTGTGGTGCCGCTCTTTGCCCTCGATTTCCTGTCATATGGAGTATCCTATCGAACGGGATATGTGGATTTCCCCTGGGTTTAAGGACTGATTCCTCGCATCGCCCTGTCTCTCCCGCGAGTCGTTCCGGCCCCAGATTTAACAACACCTGGCAGCTGGAACGTGTGGTCGCTATCATCAGGGTGCGGGCGTCCTCGTCTGCACAAAGCCATGAAACAAACAACAAAGACAAGTATGCTCCAATCAGATTACAGCGTCAGGGCTCTGCGCGCCAACCATTGGCTGAAAAGCCCCGAAAAGCGCCGCTCGTTAAAAAAACTGAGGGGGCATGGCTTCCTTGTCCGCCACAATCCAATTTACCCTCGAGCGCGCAAGTCAAGCAGCCCAGATTAGCGCCTGCTACTACTCGTTCGCCACCACCAGAGCGAACGAACAAGCTACGTACTGAACGACTCGGCGATGGTCCACTTGTCCGCGGCGCTGATCGCGGGCATCGCGACGGCCGCGTGCGCCGGCGCGGCGCTGGGCCTGTTCATGGGCGCGGCGCACTCGCGACAGGCAGCGTGCGACTCGGAGCACCCGAGCGCCATGGAGCGCTTCACGTGCATGCTGTGCCGCAAGAAGAAGGCGACGATGCCCAAGCGGCTGATCCTCGTGCGCCACGGCGAGTCCGAGGGCAACATCGACCCGCTGCTCTACTGCCACGTACCCGACAACGCCATGCACCTCACCGAGCTCGGCTACGAGCAGGCCGTGGCCGCCGGCAAGTCCATCAAGAAGATCATCGGCAACGAGTCCCTGGTGCGGATGATTGTCGTTTTCGTCATTGTTAATTCGCGGGTGACTTACGAACGAGTGTGGTGGTGGTGCAGCGCTTTATCGTGTCGCCGTACGTGCGGACGATTGAGACCTTCCAGGGCATCCTCAAGGCCTGGGGCTTCGAGGGCAAGTCGATCCCGATGACAGAGGAGCCGCGCATCCGCGAGCAGGACTTTGGCAACTTCCAGGAGCCAGTCAAGATCCGCGAGTGCAAGGCGCAGCGCCGGCGCTTTGGGTCGTTTTTCTACCGCTTCCCCAGCGGCGAGTCGCCCGCGGACGTGTACGACCGCATGTCGTCGTTTCTAGAATCGTTGTACCGCATGTTTGAGAAGATGTCCGAGGAGAACTACGTCCTTGTGACCCACGGCGTGGCGATCCGCGTCATCCTCACGAGATACTTCAAATATCGCGTCAGCGAGTTCGAGCAGCTCGAGAACTTTCACAACGGCGAGTTCGTCGTACTCGAGTACGACGAGAACAAGGGAAAGTTCATGCTCGGCAAGGTCGTGTCGAACCACGTGACAATCAACAACGACGGCAGCGTGAGCGTCGAGACCGAGGAGGCAGACTCGCTGCGGCTGCATCCGTGCGAGACCGTGTCGCGACTGTCGCAGCCGTACATGTCGTCGCCGATCAACCACTTTCGCCACCCGCCGCCTCCGCCGCCGGACACTCCGACCTCGAGCACATCGTCTTCTCAGCGCAACGAAGACGCAGACATGTTCCCGTCTGGACCAGAGGACCAACTGAAGCTTGATGACGACATGATCTCGCTGAACAGCGCGCTGCCGATCGCAGTGGCGCAGTGATGAGACTCCGACTCCGAGACGAGGTCGTCCTGCGACAGCAAAAAGTGCTTCATTCAGTGGGGTGGACTTGTTCGCCCGACCGTAGTGTATTTATGACCTCCTCGCGCTATGTGCAATAATGCAATCGGTATGTTGACTCCGCTTTGTTGCTTCACGAAGATCATTTCCTGCTCTTGGGTTCAATCGTTCCCTTTTAGGACGAGATATCATAGCTTTTCTGCTTGGGTCGCTTGAGATGAGTCAAATGCAGCACCGGGAAATCGAACAGCTCTCAATTCGGTGGTCCAGTCCAGGACTGTTGTGAACCTCATGGGTTGTCTCCGAATGAAAGAGAAAGTGGCCATCTTGACGCATGCAAACGTGGATTATGTGGAGTAGCCTTGCTTTCCTACGAGAACCAAGCTATCTAGGGCAAAAACGAAATGGTTGTCTAGGGCGTCCGGACCTCGAACATCATGTCGATATCGTTCATCTGTTGAGCAGGCGTTGGCTGCTGACGGTGTCTCTTGTACAGAATGGTGCCGACGGTAGCACACACGGCGGCAGCTGCAAGAGCAACAGTCGCAACTACTCCCGCAGACACGGTGGTAGCCGACGTGACGTCCATGACAGACGAAAACTTGATGTCTTCGTCCGTGCTGTTGCTTCCAGCGTTGGTCCAGCCAGAGCCAGAGCCGGAACCAGTATACCCCGTCGAATTGAAAACCGAGCTGCTTCCATGCACTCCAGCACCCTTGCTCGCGCCGCTCGAGTTGATCGAAGTTGGGGAAGGCGTTGGCTTCGACGTTGAGATGACGCAACCCCAGGCTCCAGTGTGAATTACTTGGCACGCTGTGTCGACCGGCAGAGCGCAGTTGTTGTCTTCTGTGTAGCTCACGAGGTTGGTATGACAATCGGATATGGCCACGTCGCCAGCAACGGGGCATTTCCATCCCGTTGGCTGATCCCCGCTGCCCGAGCAGATGGGGCCATCGATGCAATAGGTCGCGTCGTGGTCGACGCTAATGGGCCAGCATTTGAGCTCTTCGTCGTATGACGTGGTAGTCGTGGTTGGTGCCGGGGTCTCGGCGATTGCGAGGGTGGTGAATAGAGCCGAGGCAATGATCGTCGTGGTAAGCTTCATGATGCGTGGTAGCTACTGAAGGCTGTGGGAGTCCGGGAATTGGAGAATGGAGTGACCAGTGCTCACTGAGCAAATCGCAGGAATAGAGCTCCCATGGAGCGCATCCAAGTACAATCGCGTCCGTTTCGCCGTGGCGCAGATCGGCTCCACGCCCAACAACCTTGCACGATCGCGTGTTTTAGTTTCAAAACCGTGGTGCACGGATTGCAAAGCGTTCATGCGTTTCAGCTGTGGTATCCCTACATGACAGTGCATCGACAAGTAGTGCAGCACTGTTGAACTGGGAATCTAAAACTGTGTCACACTTGGATGAGTTGGATAGCTCAAGCTTTCAGCCACTCAATACTCCAATGCGGACCCATGATCAAGATGCTATCGGCAACACGCACCGAACCGATGCGATGTTCGCGCCGACAGTGAAGTTGAAGCGAATATGATGCAAGCAGCGAAAGGTAAATATGCATACATATATGACATTTAGATGCCTTCGGCATTCCCATGAGCCCTATCAAGAATTTGTTGGCAATGGTGAAGATCACTTGAACTTCATCTCGTCGTCCATGACATGTCAGCCGTTGCCACGGGCCTTGAGGCGCTTCACGCCGATGATGAGGCACACATTTACTGGGATCAAAAACAACCCAACAATGTAAAGCAGTAGTGCGAGCATCGTGAGCGACAGCATGAGGTCTCCACAGAGAGCGTTAAAGATCTCGTCAAAGCCGTCGGCGACGAAGGTGCAGTACATGGCGCCTTCGAATTCGTCCACATCCTTAATGAGAGACGTTTCGAGATCGTCTTCGATTGTGTTCATGGCTGCAACCATGTTCTCCAAGTTAGTTGTGAACGAGTCGTGTCAAGCAATGGCACGTCGTCCACTTCTTCCGGCTCGAGCGCAAGTGCATCGTAGCGGATGGGATTCGCTCGATTTGAATACCCGTCGAACCAGCGTTGGAGATATGTAAAGGGATATGAAGCTGACACCAGTCAATCCGTACCTGGATGGAAGGATGCACGATCCATGAAATCAGTTGTGATGCCAACGAGGACTGCCCGGTCGCGCCGTGATAGCTCTAAATCTGATGAGGATTGCTGCTGGCTATCTTGATGAGAAAAATTGTTGATAATCGCTTGTAGCGCAGATGTCCAAACCACCGGATCGTTCGCGTTTGGAAGAGCAGACATCTACCAGCAACAATCATACAATGCGTTTTTCCTGCTCCTTTCGGCTCACAGTGATGCGTAGGCGTTGCTGTAGAGGCCTTTGCAAGTTCTTGGACATTCGAATGCTTTTGAGCGCGCACCACAATCGCACGCCTCGACAGATTCCTGCACTGCAATTGCACCGCTCGAATCCCATGCCGTAGCTTTCAACTCGCGACACATGTTGAGCGAGCACGAGGTCCGGGTTGTCCGCCGCCGAACCGGTCGGTAAAATCAAGCTCCAGTGCAACGTGCTTCTCGAGCGTCGTCTCCAGCCCATCGGGTTGGCGTGCTTGTCCGCCCCGCAGCACACTGTTCTCCTACTATGTCGAACGAAGGCTCTCACAGACCGCTCACGAGCAGCAAATGCTTAACGCACACCACACGCACTGTAGCTGCATGCACCCTTGGTGCACAGCATCGTGGAGTTCCGCTTTCTGGTGTTCTGCTCTGGGCAAGAGCGGCGCCGATGTCGATTGCTAGAGCTGCTTATCTCTCGCTGCCATGATCACATCGTCGTCTTTGCCACACCACGCCACACCACGTGTCTCGGTCGCCACGTAGCGGTGCATATTGAATCTCACCCGTCCGCGACCATGGCCGAGGCGCTGGCTCCGCTGCTGCAGTCGCACCTGCTGCCGCTCGTGGGCGTCAGCGCGCTGGGCTACGCGGCCGTGGCGCTGCTGATCCCGCGCGTGGCGCCGCTCATGCCGGCCAAGCTCTCGGGCAAAGACCTCTGCAAGCGCGGGACTCCGGCTGGGGACATCCCCATGTGCGCTCGTGGCTTGTAATTTGGAGCTTCACGATGGAGAAAAATCGCGCTAACGCTCGCTCAATCTGCAGCCCTGAGGCCATGGGCATCGTGTCGGGTGTGGTGTTCGTGGCGGTGCTGGCGGTCGTCGCGCTCTTCCTGGTCGACGACGCCGACGTCAAGGTGGCGACACGAGCATTGTGTCACATGGTGCAATAATGAAGGAGGCGCTGACGTGAGTTGATGCAGCGCACGATGCTCTGGGGCGTGGCGTCCATCCTGTCGATGCTGCTGCTGGGCTTCACGGACGATATGACGGACCTGCGTTGGCGCCACAAGCTGCTGTACCCGCCGCTGGCGTCGCTGCCGCTGCTGCTGCACTACGACGGGCTCACGGCCGTCGTGCTGCCCAAGCCCGTGCGCTTCCTGTTCGCGGACGGCGCGCTGCTGCACACGCTGCTGAACCCCGTGATCCCGCTGAGCGATGGTGGGGACGTCGCGGAGCTCGGGCTCTTCTACTACCTCTACATGGGCATGATGGCGGTCTTCTGCACCAACGCCATCAACATCTACGCCGGCGTCAACGGACTCGAGGCTGGACAGGCCGTCGTCATGGCCGCGGCCGTCATCGTGCAGAACATCGTGCAGATCGTGCGTGGCCACGACAACAACCAGTGCCACCTCCTCTCGCTGCTCTTCATGGTGCCGTTCCTCTTCACGACACTCGGGCTGCTGCGCCACAACTGGTTCCCCGCGCGCGTCTTCGTCGGTGACACCTTCTGCTACTACGCGGGCATGGCGTTTGCGGTTGCGGGAATCTTGGGCCACTTCAGCAAGACGCTGCTGCTTTTCTTCGCGCCGCAGGTGCTCAACTTCCTGTACTCGATTCCGCAGCTCTTCAAGGTAGTGCCGTGCCCGCGCCACCGCCTTCCCAAGTTCAACCCCCGCACTGGTCTACTTGAGCCGTCCACTATCACGCCCGAGTCCACACGCTCCAACTACACGGTCATCAACCTCTTCCTCGTCGTTTTTGGACACATGCGCGAGAACCGCCTTGTGCTGGCACTGCTTGCCTTCCAAGCGCTCTGCTGTGCTGCCGCATTTTATGTTCGCTATGGAATCAGCAGCTACTTCTACGACTTTGTTGAGTAGATAGTCTATCGCGATGCCGAGCAACATGGGCCCACGATTTGCTCCGCAACTTTCACTTCACTCACGTTTGATCGTTTGTTCGTTCTCCCTCATACTAGGTTTCGCGCTATCATTTGCTAACTCACCTCCACTCAAGAAAGTCGGGCACTGATAAGTCCTTACTTTTCAAAATGGACTTGATGGGTGCCTGCAGCTTGTTCGGCAGTGTTTTGGTTGCACCTCTCGACTCTTTCGGTTGTCCAAGTGCCTTGCTGCGTGTAGTATCCAGGAGTTCGGCAACAGGTATCTCTTTGTCAAACTCCCAGATTTGTGGCTTGCCGACCTTGATGCGTCCAGGCGTAACTTGAGAATCATCCACTTTCTCCTCTTGTTCCGTTTGCTCATCATGATCGCGTACAACTACGCCATCGGCAAACTCCTGGTTGATCCGAGAGGCCAGAGTCTCGAGTAATTGAGTCTTTCTGGTCGGGCGCCGTGCGTCCTCTGAACCAAGCGAGTTGAACTGTGGAAGGTAAATGACTACCTCGTCGACAACCTTTTCACTCGCAGCTCCACCATTTGCAGCCATATTCTCGTTGTCGTCTCCGTTCAGCAATGCCTGCATTCTTGCTGTTTCTTCTTGGCGCGAAGTTGGCTTGGGGCGCATGACAGCAATGTTACCTCCACCAGGCGATTTTCCCGAACCCGCAAGCGAGGCAATCACATGGACACCACCAGCATTTCCAGCTCGGTGGATAGACCCAGCTTGTTGGGCAAGTAGATCTTTCGGCGATGGCGCCACTGGCCGCTTCACGACCGTTTTGGACCAGTTGCGAATAATCCATTTTGCCAAATCGCCGAGCGTCTGGTCCACAAGTTCGGATGTCTCGCTGATGCGTTGAATGGACCGCAGCGTCTGAGCGATGCTCGTATGGGTGAGCTGTTCGAGAGTGACAGGTAGAATGGCCAGGATCTTGAGCGCGAGTAAAACTCCGGAGTGCATACTTGGATTGCGCATCCACATTTGAAGCACTTTTTGCAGAGGTCGAAGCCCACCAGCGCCAACAAATCCCTCGAGAGCGCGCTTTGGCTGCCGAAGCACAACTAGCGTCAGTCAGCCATTCGCAAATTGAACAGTGCGCTGTCTTGCTCAACACACCTTCATGTCGTTGTTGCGCAAAATCGACATCTGCTTGTCGGTCCTCAATGCTTGGATCCCGTTTTGCTCGAGAATCGTGATGAGAATGCGCCGAACCATTGTGTACGCCATCGCACGCGAGTCATACTTTTGCACCTTGAGCTCGAGTGCGTTGTCTTCGCCGTCGTCATCGATAGCGATGGCGCTGTCAACGCTCGCCCCTCCCTGTGCTTTGTTCTTCTTCTTCTTGCCTCCATCTCCATTCTCGCCCCGGTGCCTCTTCTTGCTCTTCTCTCCGCCTCGGCTCTTCTCTCTCGTATCTCTTGCCACGATCGCTCGGTCCACCTCGTCGCGCGTCATGTCCGCGTACTGCCCGTCCTGGAACAGCACGCGGAACTTGTTGGCCGTCGGGTAGTAGTCGGCCACGCTGCCCTCCATGATGATCTCCTTGCCCTCGTAGCTCTTGGCCACCTTGACCAGCATCGTCCCGATCAGAGCCATCGGGTTTTCTCCGGCGCTCGTCGCTGCTGCGGCGCGCTGTGAGTCGTTGATGCTGGCCGTCGGCGTCGTCCTGATCACGACGCGCTCGACGCCCTCGGCGTCCACTGTCTGCTCGTGGCCGTCGCTGAACTGCAGCGTGTAGAGCCCCGAGTCCATGTCGAAGCCCGCCACGTGGCCCGTGCGGCCCTCCACCGGGATGGCCACGCGCGTGCCCACGGCGTACCGCGGCGGCGCCCGCATGCGCACCTAGGATCGCACGCGGCGGTCAGTATAGAGCTCCAAACCGGCCGAAAGCGGCATGGGCGGGTAGCGGAGCGTCTCGCGCGTTGATAGAGTCGTCTATGGCCGTCATTGGCTCCCTACAGCTCCCGCTACAGCAGTCCGCGCACACGCACCATGTCCTCCCCTTCCGCCCTCGATCGCCCCTGCCAAAGAAACCCCGCTGATGAACGTTGTGTGTCAAACACCAACCCGATCCTGTCCACGCAGATCATAATAATACTAATGATCGTGTTGTAGTGAGAGAAATAGATATCGTTTTGATTAATGCGGCCAGCCCTAGAAGTTGAACTGCGCGAGCGCGAGCGCGAAGGCCTGCAGCGGCGTCACGGGCGCGCGGAAGTCGAGGTGGAACTTGTGCGCGTCGACCTTGCCGAACTGGAGCAGCACGCGCGCGTCGCAGATTTGGGCGTCGGCGTGGGGTGGCGCGCCGCGCGGGCGCTCGACCAGCTGGAAGTTCTTGACGCTCGGCACCGACACGCGGCCGTGGAAGTTGAGCCGGTAGTAGCCGTTCTCGAACGTCGGCAGGCGGCTCTCGAGCACGCGCAGCTCGCTCGGCGGGATGGGCGAGTGCCGCGCGGCCTCGCAGTCCTCGCGGCCCGCCAGCAGCTCCAGCAGCACTGAGAAGGCCGCCGAGCTGTCGCCGACAGTCAAGCCCGAGACCTCGAGCTTGGACGAAGACAGCGGCGGCAGCACGGCCGTCAGCCGCCGAGGCTCCACGGCGCTCGCCGTCGGCTCGAACTCGAAGGCGCCCAGCTCCGTGCGCCGCCGCAGGTTGCTCACCAGCACGTACTTGCGCCGAGAAAAGTTGGCGCGCAGCTTGCCCACGTAGTTGCCGCTCTTCTTGGTCAGCTTGCTGGACCCGGCCACGGCCCGCGTCATGTCGAACACGTGGTAGTTGGACGTCCGGTTCTTGAGCTGCTTGAGCGCCAGCAGCACCAGCCGGTCCTGGATGAAGAAGTGGTACTGACACCCGCCCAGCAGTGGCTTGACGCGCACCACGTGCCCCTGCACCAGCGCCTCGCCGTCCGAGCCAGGGAACACGCTCAGCTTGGAGATCTCCGACAGGTCCAGCCCCGACAGCGCGCTTGCCGTGGAGCCGACTTTGTCGCCGTGCACGGGTTTCTCTGCTGGCTTGATCGCTGTCTTACTTTCCTCATCCTCGTCGCCATCTTCATCGTCGGACTGCTGAGACTTGCGGCGGCTTTTTCGAGGGGACTCGGGTTCTTCTCGGCCGCCACGGTGTTTTCCGGACGCAACGATGCCAACATGAACTCTGTGCTTGTCATCATCATCGCTCAAGTCGATGTCGTCGTCGTTGTCAGCGTGCGAAGAATCCTGAGAGCTCGCGTGCTCCCAGTCACTCGCGCCTTGAGACTGTTTGCTCGGGCCACGACGACGCCCACTGCGGTCATCGTCATCCTGACACGATGAGTAACTACTGGAATACCGTCGACGTCTGATTTCCTCGTTGTCGTCTGCTCCGTCGTCCAGGTAAAAGGGCACAACTTGGTTCTCACCGCTATCTTGCCGGTCATGCTGCGGTTCCATTCGGAAAGGTGCCGACCGAGAGCTTGCGCTTTTCGATTGAAAGGGAGTAGCAGATCCAAATGCTTGGAATGCAGCGCGGCTCATATTTTGGACTCGTAATAGTCGTCGCTCGCTCGACCTCGGACTGATTTTAGAATGTGATTACAGACCCGAGAGACCAGGAGCCATTGCCTTCGAGGTGTTCACGGATTCTATTGCTTTGCTGGTGATGTCCACACCTAATCATAGAGCTGGCTTGGCCGATATTAGCTCACTTGGTGATTGGGCATGGTTCCCGAGAGCAAAAATACCTGGTAGAACTGGATACTTGAAGATACCCTCAGGTTCTCCAACAATCCTGTGGATTGTGTGAAGCAACTTTGGCGACACCAAGTGTTCCAAATTATCTTCAAAATGAAAACAGAGCGCGAACAAATGCTGGCGCGGCGACGCGTTCTAGTCGGATCGGTTCTATCGCTCGGGGAACAGGACCCTGAGGCAGTGGAAGCGTCTTTTGATGTACATTTCGCTCGCAACATCCCCGATGAACGCTTCTGGCTTGCATTCAAGCAAGCGTGTGCTGCTGTCCGAGCCGGGGAGAACTGGACAATGCCTCGACAGCTTTTGTTGGCCTTTTCACTCCCGCAACAGGTGAATGGAAAGGATCATAGAGTGAGTTCTGTAATGGTCACATTGGCACTTCACGACATGATGCCTAACAGCCATTTGTTCCGAAGGGTGAAACTATGCTGACACTAGCTGCAGCGTACGGAAGGGCCCAAGTTGTTAATATTTTGTGCCAGATCAAAGGCAACCCGCGTCTTGAAAACGCCAAGGTTCGATAGTTCTGTAGCCGTTGCTATGGCGTCTGACTTACAAATGCTGTTCATCAACTAGGGTTGGTCCGCAGTTCACGTTGCTGCAGCCAACAATCGAGTGAACGTACTCAAGGCCATGATCAACCTGGATGTGAATATAGACGAGGCAGATAGCAAGCTAGGATTCGCTCCTGTGCATCTTGCGGCCTCCGTCGACCATTTAGAGGTGCTCGAGCTCTTTCATCAGTCGGGAAAAGTCGATTTCATGAAGCGAGCTCGAAACGTAAGTGTTGTTGTTATTGTTGTTGTGTTTTGGTGAGTATTTCGTATCTCATCAGTTCTTGGGTGTGCGTGCAATTTAGGGACTGTCGGTGTTGCACGTTGCAGCAGCACATGGATCGCACCGATGCGCCGCATTCCTTTCGTTGCACTTCCCTGCTTTGCTAAATGACCAAAGTGGTTTGGTTCTCCACGAATCCCCAGCGCACATTGCAGCCAAACTCTTGCATCGAAATGTGTACCGCCAGCTAGTTGCCTCTGGAGCACGTGATGACCTAGAGAATGTCCAGGTGCGCTGTTGTGTTCGTGGTGTACTAGAATTGAGCTTATAAATTTGTATTTACGATGTAGGATGATACTCCAAGTGACATGGCGTCCTTCAGCTGTCGATACTTTTACTAAGGCTCATCTAGAGCGTCGAGCTGACGATGCCATCCGAGTACTTTCCTTTCGAACTTCTGCCTTTGTTGATGGCGAAGAGACGGACAGTAACCTCTTCATAGATGCATCCAATTCAGTGCACACCGTGCGAAGCTCTTCTTTCTTGGCTTCGTTCGGGTCAATGCGAAAGTAGTCTGACTTGAGTAGGTCTTCGACTGACGCTCTCTTGCTTGGGACCTTCTGCAGACACGCACGGACAAGAGATTTTAGCTCCTTCGACGAGGACACTGGAAGAGCTGGAGGCCGCCGAACGATTGTAGACTTAGCATTTCCCATGCTCCCAAGTTTTGTTGGGCTTTGAGATTTTGGGGGCGAGTTGTTGTTGATAGTTTTCGATGATACTCCAATACCATGTACCATTTGAAGAGCCAACACGCCGACACACCAAATGTCGCTTTTGGGCCCCCAAGTACCGCAATCTTCAATCTCTGGCGGCTAGATTGCAAAATCCAAGGCAGCACCCCAATGAGAACGAGATTTATCATGTTTGATAAAGTAGAATAGCTTCGGCATACCTTGAATTGGAAGCACCAGTCGTCCTCACCCGTAAAAGTGCAAAACTCTGGCGGGTACTTCCACAAACTCGACTGCCCTACCGCTGAAGTATGCCGATACAACCCAAAGTCCGTCATCTTCAGTGTTCCGTAGCTGTCGATGAGTACAGTTTGTGCCGATAGCGCCCTAAACAGTAGGGGAGTGGTCAATACGGTGTTCATGAACTCTGGGTGGCGCTACGTTCTTACCCATGATAGATTTGATGCTGGTGGAGATGCAGAAGACCCTGCAGCATTTGAGCAAGATAACGCCGCACAGTCGACTCCTTCATCGGACCAAACGACTCGAGAATTGTCCGTAGCGTACATGTCTTCGGGACCAATGTCTGAAGTACGTAGAGCGAAGATTTACACTGAAGTGTCGAGCGGTAACTTACCAAGTTCTGGTTCGCCAACAATTGCAGGCTGTTGATCGTTTCGCGCAGGCTCGATGCATCTCCAGCAAAAGAAGAGAGTGCGATCTCTTTCACGACCACCTTGCTCTTGCTAGCCTCGTTGGTTTTGAGTGAATGCTGGTTTGTCCTTAAGCCCCGAGACATCGTTCCCACTTGGAACCCGTTGCTATCCAGCTCGGTAGCATCGATTTCAAGCTGGGAACAAAACTCGAGCGAGGGGAAGAACAAGTAGTCAAGGAAGATGCTGTAGTTGAACGTGTTTGTGATTGTCCCGTCTTGGTCTCGTGAAAAGAACGCGCAGAACTGCACGAGCTCTCTGCTCGTCCACGCCGACAGAACAGACGGCCCGAGCTCGAGTTCCTCAAGAATCTCCGCCACCACTCCAATCGGCACCGCTCCGGACCCCGTCTGACAGCACATATAGCAATATAACCACGCGATGTTTGTTGGATTAATCAATCTGAGCTCTTGATCCCTACCGAGTCGTGGCGCTGAAACTTTTCAGCTAGCCAGCTCTGCGCAGATGCGCTTGCCGTCGATCGTCGGCCCACAGCGATCAGCAGCCGGTCGCGAGCGCGAGCGACGTCAGCAAGCGCCACGAACCGCGAGCAGCCGCTGCCCATGGCCACCGCACCAAAGCCAACGCACCAAATCTATTATCAGGCCGCTGCAATTGGTGACGTCACACAGCAATGTGCCAGGATCGTTCGGTTGAGTAACGGTTGTCGCGTCGAAAGGTCGCGAGGAACCAGCGTAGCCATGTGAGATCCTTGCTAAAGTGTTGTCGAAGCGTTCAGCGCGGGTTTCAAACAGCATCGGCCGTTTCAGCTCAACTTAAATGGGAGTTTCGTCACGAAACCACTTGTCTCAACCGCCGGTGACGTCACGGCGTCCTCGTCTTCATCGTCCTGCCAGCAGCTCAAGCCTATCATCGCTAAACGATAAACGCAGGCTTCTAGCAGAGCTCAAACTGCGCGAATAGCAGCAGCAAACGCACGCGAAGCTGCTGGCTGCAGCGCGCTTTAAAAAAAAAACCGCGAGATTCACTTCTCCACAGCTCCCGCATCCACGCAGATTCCCTTCTTCGCGTGGTCCACACTGTCGTTGAACCTCGAAAGGGCAACTCACTCTCAGTCCTCAACTTGCCAGAAAGGACACAAGTGGTTTCCGCTTCATCTCGCGCTTTGTATACCCAGACCGCCATGTACTACGCCGCCAAGCGGCCGCTGCTGCTGCTGGCGAGCGCCGCCAGCGTCAGCGCCGGCGCCGGCGCGGGGCTCTACTACTACGGCGAGGATCGGCCGGCCGAGTCCATGGCCGCTGCCCATCCCCACGTCACCAAGGCGCGTCACCGGCGGCTGCGGGCCGCGTCGCCGCGGGAGCTCGGGCTGCAGCAGAGCCTGGCGCGCGATTTCGCCTGCTGGATGTCGTCGGCGTCGGTGGCGGCGGCCCGGCGCGCGCTCTCGACGAAGGCCGGGGTGATGGGCGACAACGACGAGTGCAGGGAGCTGTTCGGGTGGATGGCGGGGCTGACGGCGACGAAAGTCAAGCGCGAGGCGCGGGAGATCGTGGACGGCGGGAGCTTCGCCCTGCTGCTGGATTTGCTGTCGGCGGACGACAAGAAGGTGGATCTGGAGGTCGAGCGGGGTCTGCTGGACGCTGTTGGAGTGCTTGCGACGGACAGGAGGTGCGCCGCGGCCATCGCCAGGAGAGCCACGCGGTACGGCCGCCAGGCGCTCGTCAACGTCGCCAGGAACCATGAAGAAGACCCGCGCGTGGGGGACGCACTGCACCAGCTCGTGGTGCTGGACGGGAACGACTGCCGATTCGGCCCCTCCAACTTAGTGTCGCTGCTCTCGCTGGCCCTCGCGGACGTGCCGGACGAGTACCTCGAGTTTGCGCTCTGGGGGCTCAGCAAGGCCGCGTCGGCGGACGGTATGAGCAACAGGTACAAGTGGCGGAAAACGCTGCTCGGGGACGACTCGGCGGCCAAGACGAGGAAGAAGCTGCTCTCCAATGACAAGCTCTGGGAGACGCTGCTTGAAATCGGCGAGACTGGATCGACACAGGTGCAGCTCCAGGCGGCTCGGCTTATCAACCAACTTTGCGACGACCCTGCTCTGTTGGCAACAATAAAACGGCACGGGAGAACACCGGACCTCCTGAAGAGCTGGATTTCGTCCTCGTCAGTGCCCGTGTCGTGTCTAGCGCTGGATACGATTGCTGGTGTGGCTCGTGCTGGCGCAGACGCCCGTCAGCAGTTGGTATCAATGGGAGTTCTTGAAATCATTCGAGCTCGAATTCTTGATAACCCCGACAACCGGATGACATCCAAACTTCTGAACGCGGTGCACGCACTCGCGGAAGCGGGAAATGACCCAACTCAAGGTTTCTTGCTCGATCGCGACTCTCTCTCATTTGTGAGCTCGCTCGAAGACGACGACCCACTGGAGCAAGACGAGCCCATGAATCCTTCATCGATGACGAGTTTTCAGTATGTGGATGGATGGATTGAGCTGTTCACGGAGTTCGTCAAGAGCAGCGACGAAGACGTGCGAGACATCGCGTCGAAATGCCTCCAGCAACTCGTTACGCACGGCGCGTTCAAAGATCAAGGGCTGCAAGAATGGCTAATTGCAGTTCTCGACGGTGTGCTTGACAAGATTCCTCAAGAGATTGCTGCTGCCTCGACTAGTGTCCGTGAGGCACGATCCAGGACCCGTCCGTTGGTCGGATATGAAGCTGCCAGCTCACAGTATGAAGCATCTCATGCTAAAGCGCTTCGCGCCTTGGCCTTTGTTGTCGAACAGACGGAGTGCCAAGCTGAACTTGTGCGCTTGGGCGGAATCCCTCTTCTCAAGACGTTGATGGGGTCCGAGAACACCTTGGTTCAACGCGAGACGGCCCGAGTCTTGGCTAATATGCTTGCATGTGATGATATGGACGAGTCGCTTGCTGCATTCGTGATATCCGACAACCAACTCTCCTCTGTCCTCGATGCGTGGGTTGAGTCCGAAGATGTTCGGCTACAGACATTGGCGCATCGAGCTAGATCGAATCAGCGCTACCAAATTTCGAAGCGAAGGGTTTCATCTTCAAATGCTGTCAAGTACTTGGACGGCGTTCATCCACTCCATTTCTCGACGCAAGGAAGTGGTGCAAAAGCATCCAGGAAAGGCGATTACGATGTCGATGTCGTGTTTATCCATGGTTTGTTGGGCTGCCCTTACGAGACGTGGGTGTGCGGCGAAGGTGACGAGTCCGTATGGGCTCAACAATGGCTTCTTGATGACCTGAAGAGCGAGGGACACAACCCGCGGATTCTGTCAGTTGGCTACGATTCACAGCTACTCGCTTCGGACTCGGTGTGGCAGACCATGTGCTTCGAGGCCACAAGCGGCGAGATTCTCACCAAGCTTAGTGCCGCACAAGTCGGCACGGGGGATCGCCCAGTCGTGTTTGTCACCCATAGCCTTGGTGGTGTTCTGCTAAAGCAAGTGCTATTTGACTCGGCAAACGCTGACGAGGGACAGGATGAGTCCAAGCTAGTTGATAACGTCAGTGGTGTGATGTTTTATGGCGTTCCTCACCACGGAAGCCCAGTCGCACAGACGATTCAAAGCATCAAGCCTCGTCGTATCACTCAGCACCCTGTGACTGAGCACCTGCATGGCACCCCTCACCTGAAGATGCTCAACGAGTGGTGCGGCGAGCTGTTCAACGAGAAAGACATCCCGGCTCTCAGCATTGGCGAGACAGTGCCGTGCCGTCTTCCGGTAGTCGGCTTCGAGACTCTTGTGGTGCCGCAGACATCTGCGAACCCTGGATTTGGCGAGTTCATCGAAATCGCCGACGCTACTCATGTTGATGTGTGCAAGCCGAACTCGCAAGTAGACGTCAGGTACACGCTGGCACACGACTTCATCGCCAAGACTGCGCTGAAGAAAGACCAACAAGTCTCTGCTGCATGAAGCAGTAACTGTAAAATGGCAACCTGGCGAAACACCAGGTACAAGTAGACCCAAATAATCCAAACATGTTCATTAGCACACGAAAGGCATTTTCGAGTTTGATCTGGTAGACGGCACTAGTACACGGGTGCATTCACCGACACGAGCGGTCCGAGCGCCTCGAGCCACGTCTGGTTCGCCTGCAGCCGCCCCAAGAAAATGCTCGGTCCGATTTGCTTGCTCAGGCGTGCGACACAGTCACGCGCTGCGAACGTAGCGAGGCGGTGCGTTCCTTGCAGCGTGAACACGAGCGGGTCGAAAAACACCTCCACGTAGCGCTTGAACTCCTTCTTGCCTAGTGCCGAGCACATGAACGGGACTTGTTTCCAGACCGTCTCCTGTAGCACGGCCGTCTGCGGGAAATGGCGGAGGATCGCCACATCCGCGACAAGCGGAAGATACTTCACAGCAATGGTAGGAGCCACATCACACAGCTCGCGCACGAGGTAGATGGCGCCATCCGTGTGCTCCCATGGCTCGCTGTGGTGGTGATCGTGACGCTCGAAAGTCTCGATGTCCAGGTCACAGCATCCAAAAGCCTGCTTGCTGAGGTGCTTCTTGCCAGCGCGCACCATCTCATCATACTCGTGCTGGGACATTGGTGGCTGTTCCTTCGCGAGCAGCAGATATTCATCAGCGACTTTGACGACGCGGTCCAGCGCATCTTGGCCGTAGGCACGAATGGCGTTGCCCAACGCGATGGCTGCGTCTTCACGAACAGACCAGATGTTGTCCGATAGGTGGTCGATCCACAGGTGGTACAGCTCGTCCAGGAACGGGCGGCACTCTTCAGGAAATCCAAGTACGAGCTGCCCCGCAGCCAGGCATGCGGCGTCCCGAACGAGGTTGGATGCGTCGTAGAAACAGTTGAGGATTGCCTGCATGAGTCTCGAGACGTGAGGGCGGACAGCCTCAGACTCGACCTTGGTGCCAAGCTCCGAGATGCATTGGCAGGCTGCCTCACGCACGCAATGGCCCGTCATGTCGATGTAGTAGTCGACGATCTCGACAGCGTACTTGGCGACGATTTGTCGGCCTTTCTCGCCCATGACGAGGCGCCACGTCTCCTGCGAGTGCTTCTGCACGCGCTCCGCGACAAAGTACCGGTTGAAGCACAATCGCGGGACCAGCGACGGGAAATACACTTCCCTGGCCTCGCTACCGAGCTTGAGCAGGAAGGCTCTGGTGGAGATGGAGGCTGCATACCGCACCTGGCTCCAGTTGTCTTGCAAGCCACGCACGATGCATTTGCAGAGGCTGTCCGTGATGGCCGCGTGGTGCGCGTCCAGGAACCCCTGGGGAGCGGTCTCCGAGATGGCCGTGACGATGTCGAGCCCAACGACGCGGACGTGGCGGTTGATGTGGAAGCAGCTCTTGGTGGTCATGAGGTCGAGCAGCTCGGGGTCGAGGTAGACGAAGGTCTCTCCGTCCTCCCGCTTCTCGAGGAAGCCTCCCTGGCTGCCCTTGACGATGTACTTGATGGCGCAGAGCGAGCTCTCGAGCGCCTTCCAGCCGCTGACATCATCCAGCCGGTAGGGCGTCGAGGGCGTGCGCGGGGTGCTCTCCGGGGACTGCGGCGGCGTCTCCATGCCGTTGACGCTGATGTTGTCGTCGAGCGCGTCGAATCCCGTTTCCTCAAAGTCCGGTGAGCGCGTGAGGTTGCTCTGCACGGACTCGACGACCTGCGGCAGGAATTCGCTCGTGGTCCAGGGCAGGTCGTAGGCCGCCAAGCTCCCCAGCAGCCTCGCCACAGCCATCCTGACGCGCGGCTCCCAGTGCTCCATGAACTTGTGCACCGCCTGCTTGACGTCGCTCCGCACGAACTCGTCCGACAGCGGTGCGCTCTCGTTCACGAACAGCGCCGCGGGCGCCCGCTTGAGCCGGAAGTCCGCGTTCTCGTCCAGGTCCGGGAGCTTGAGCCAGCGCGCCAGCAGGTCGCGCGCGACCGCCAGGAACACCGCGGCGGGCTCCCAGCGCTCCTGCGAGTACAAAAGCAGCGTTTGCAGCTCGTTCTCGAGCGTCTGGCGCGCCGCCAGCTCCGCGTCTGGCGCCGCGCGCGTCTCCAGGACGAGGAGAGCGCGCTCGGCGGCGGCGATTGCGCCCCCGGGGGCTCTGGGCCGGTGCCGGAGCGTGCGCAGCGCGGCCTCGGCACTCGACAGCTCCATCTCGACGGCGGATTTCGGGAACTGAGGGCTTTGCTTTTCGTAGGCGGAATTGCTGGAGTTTTGGCCAATGGGAGACGAGTAAGGGAGTTGATTGGCGGAAAAGAAACGTGCGACGTGAGACAAGGCGCAACTTGAAGTGGACTGGGATTGCGATTGATGGCCGGGTACGAACCGCTACATGAGGAGCTACGCTGGCTGCTCTTGGTTGATGGACTGGAGCAGCCTACATGCGGCGGAAGCTGGGCGCGTGCTGCGTGGAGCTGGAGACGTCGGGGGTCGCGGGCGTCTCGACGCGGTGCGGCAGCTGCTGCTGCTGCTTGCGCTGCTGCTTGCGCTTGTAGGCGCCCAGCAGCAGCACGGTGCCGGCGCCGGCGGCGTACGCCACCAGCACGACCAGAATGTCGCCGAGCATCTTGTCGTTGCCGCCTTGGACCAGCTGTGAGCTCGAGTGTCGAGGGCGGAGCAGATTCGCAAATGACTCTCAGCTTGGAAGAATGTGTGGGAAGAGGCTTCGCAGGTCGCTCAAACCTAACTGCCGGGTACACTTGCTGGCGTCCAGTAACACTGCATCACCCACTTGAGAGCGCGACTGTGAGCAGACTCTAGTTATAGCGGCGACCTGTCGGTCTGAGCACCCCACCACCCATGGTCCAGGCTTTCGACGACGGCTCGCTCGACTCCTGCAGGGCGGCGCCGTACCTCGATGTGCTCACGATCCACTCGCGTCGACTGCTGTCCAAGACGCGCGAGGAGATCGCAGCGCGAGAGCGAGAGCTCCGCGAGCAGAATCCGTTCGGTCTCTCGGGTCCGACGCCCAAAGACTCGTCGACTGGAGACAGCGATGCCTCGCATCTGGACGAGCTGCTAGCGTCCGTCCGGCTGCTACTGGAGCCCGTTCACGTCCCCGACCTCAGCCACACAGGCCTGCAGGTCGCAACAAAGCAGACTGAGCCCGACAAGAGCGACGACGTGCTACTGTTCTACCCGACGGGCGCCAAGAACGCCAACATGCGCGAGTTCATCCGGGAGACGCTCGACAAGCACCAGCTGCTGCGAGAAATGCAGTCAACCACTGAGCTCAACGGCGTCGGTGTCATGAACCCCACGGCCTCGCTGGCTGGATCTGCGTCGACGCCAGCGATCGGAGCCGCTGCTTCGGTCAGCAAAGCCCAGGCCGACAAGAAGCGCAAGCCCAAGAAGATCGTGCAGTCCCCGGTGAAGCAGTCGATGCAGAGCGCGCTGCTGGACCGCGAGCTGACCCGCCAAGCGAAAGACGTGCTGTCGGCGCTGCGAGCGAACTCGTCCAAGATCAACGAGCTCATTGCAAAGTAAGCGAGCAAAGCAAAGCGAAAAGGATTGGAGATGAACGCTCCGTGTTGCGATTAGCTTTCCTCGTCCTGCTGGGATCATAGCGAGAAGAGCTATCCGCAAACGCGGAGCACGGGGCAAACACGCTACGAGACGGCGCCTGTCGAGCGGCGCGTCGATACCCACCCACCCTTGACCTTGATCCGACACATCGACAAACGCGTGGGTGGGTGTGGGTTGTGACCGCAAAACTGCCAGCCTCGCTGTCCAAGCCGGCGCGCTACCAACTTCAGTCCATTGCGCGCGGCTCGGTCAGCCAGACAGCGGCGTGCTCGGCTTGGGAGCAACTTAGAGGCCGAGGGCCGTGCAGTTGGGCTTGTAGCTCTCGGCGAGCTCGAGCACGTTGATGTCGACCGTGCCGAAGTTGGTGACGCAGTCAGCGGGCTCAAGCGCCAGCAGGTCGGCGATGAGGTTGGCGCAGTCCGACGACAGGCAGAGCAGCAGGATCTGGTCCTCGGTCGGGTAGGCCGTGGGCGGGATGAAGCCGTAGCCCGAGAAGTCCTCGCAGGCGGCGAGGTACTGGTCGTCGGCGAGCGCCAGGAGCTTGGCGATCTCCGAGGTCGGGCAGGTCTCGGTCGAGTAGGCGGAGGCCTGGGAGAAGAGGGCGACGGCGGCGACGGCGGCGAAGGTCTTCATGGTGGTTGGAAGGAGGGAAGTTGGCACTTGGAAGTAGATTCGAAAGTGAGAGTCCGGGAGGGCGGCCACGCACGCCTCGAGTTCGAGCTCGAGCTCGTTGAGGTGCGTAGAGGGCAGGAGGGCGCTGGCCATGACGTAACGAGGGGATGCAGCACTGTAAGCAACCGCCAGCGGGAAGCCTCCATCACTGGAACCGCCGATTCCACTTCCCGCGATCGTCCACGGGGGTCACGGCTTTGAACTGGCGCTGGATTGCACAGTGTTGACTCGGCCAGCGGGCTCATCTGCAACGTCAGCAGCGCCTTCAAAGATGCCACGGACGATCGCTTTGCTGGCGGTGAATTCCATTCGTGCCTCTCACGTCGGCTTTTGCCAGCAGATCCACGGGCGTGGCTCTAGGATGGCGAGCAGAGCTGCGCCGTTGTCTGGCGCTCAGTATGGCGTCGCACCGGCCGCTCTGAGATGAAGAGTGCCGCCATGTAAAGGCAGCCGAGTCAAGGATCGTCCGGGGACTTCTTCATGCAGTGCTGACAGGGGAGACACCTTCCCGGTTGCCCCCAGCTTCAACCAGCGATCTCTACAGACTAAACGAGACCCGTATCAGGTGTCCCACACTTGTGTTCGACGCAGACAGTCCCGTTGAAGCTAGTCGGTTCGGTGAGCCAGTCCGATTCACACACGCTTTGTATGTCTGACTCTCCACCAAGATTTAGATAGGGACACTATCAAACGGACAGAGATGCCTGGGGTGGTCGTGTACACACGGTTGAAGCTGCGAGGAGCTCACCGCGATGCAGGAGCGCCCCGTGCGCCCTACTGTACTCTACGCTCGGCCACTGCTTCCAATTGCCATCAGCCAACTGTGAGCGTCTAACAATCGCTAGCTCAGCGCTTTCCAAGGCTCGAGCCACTCGAGGGCGATGCCGAGCTGCCGGCGTCACGCGCAGGCTTTGAACATGCGGGAGGATGGACGTCTGGGTCGTCCACGGACAGGACGAGGAGCCGCTGACAGCATTGGCAGTGGCACCTCGGACAGAGTGAGCCGGCCTCCATGGGCACGCAGAAGGTGCGACGGAGTCATCGGATCCATTGCCAGGTTGGGTTTCTATCTTCATTGCTGCGAGATGATTTCGTGAGTCTGCGCGCACGCACGCGAGGCGTGATGCCTGATGTCAGAGGCAGAAGCAGACGCAGCCCAGGAGATTCGCTTGAAGCGAACCCGACGGCTCCATTGGGTTGCAAGCGAGCGTCTTCCCGAAGGAGCGAGCACAGTGGGCCATGCCGCCACCCTCCAAGGTTTCTCGCGCTCACACAATCCAGCTCGTCTCTGCACGGCGGCCCTAGCGCACGTAAAGGCCGCCGTGCTCCTGTAGGATCCCCAATCACCCACAGCACTTGATCAAGCTGATGGCTTTGCAGCGCCCACGAACCGAGCGTTAGCCCGGTTCACCATGAGCTACGAGTGAGCGCCGGCAGCCTCTCGCCGTTGCTCACACCGGCCTTGCGCAGCTTCAACCTGCCAGGCATTGGCTTCGACGCCGGCGACTGCTCTTGCTGCTGCTTCTGCCACTTGTACGCAGCGACGGGCGAGCGGATGGGCGACGGCGGCTTCTGCTCGCGCTGCTGAGCCGCCAGCCATCGGTGCGGCGAGAGCGCAACGACTTCCTTCGCCCTTCGCTTGCCGAGCCGCTCGCTACCTTTGTTGGCTGTGCTCGACCCGAGAACCGAGCGGGACGGAGACAATGGTGTGTTCTGCGTGAACCGCTTGCGGGCGAGGAACAGCCGAAGCTCAGCACTCGAAGGAGCCACGGCTCGGCGTTCGTCGCTAGCAGACGACAACTCGCGAAGGTGATCGGTGTGAACCAAGTTCCCAGCGAGGTCTACGCGCTCCAGCACCGCATTGGACTGCCAAGCGGCTCGCAATGCCTCGACAGCGTCATTCTGCACGTTGTTGTTGGTCAGAACCAGCGTCTCGAGCGTTTGGTTGCTGCTTTCAAGGCATTGGAAGAGAGCTGCGGCGCCAGAGCTTCCAATGACATTGTCCGCGAGGTTCAAGTACTTTAGTGTTGAGTTGAACGGGAGCCCTTTCGTTGCGTAGGAGACTGCAGTGGAATCGCTTAGGCGATTTCCATTGAGATCGAGATGCCTGAGCACTGCATTGATAGAGAGAGCGGATGCGAGCAACTCTGCGTTGGCGTCCGAGAGACCCACGCGAGCCGCCACTAGAGTTCGCAAATGTCCATATCTCGCAAAGAAAAAGTCGCCGACCATTTCTGCCAGAGCCGAACCCTCGCGTGAATCTGACAGCAGCCTGTTGTCCTCAAAAAAGAGCTCTTCAAGCAGAAAGTTGGCTGTTCTGACAGCCCGCGATAGCGTCTGTATTGCGCCAATGTACTTGTCGTTGCTGATCACTGACTGGGTTTCGACATCAACAGCCCCTAACGCCAGAACACGAAATTGATTGCCGGTTGCGACTGCTTTCATGATGCTGACAATGCGTGCGCCAGAAAAAATCCCGCTAATGCAGACAAGGCACCGCAAGACGGTGCTGAACTGGATTGCGTTCGCCACATGACGCGCGCTCACGCTGGCTTGGTCGATGTCATCGCGCTCTACTTCGGGCCGGTCTTCGTCGGAGACAAAGAGCTTGCGAGCACCTTGGAACACTACAACTGGGTTTTCAAAGAGTGCCCGACGATCTTCGAGCGAGTGAATTGCCGTAAGCCTAGCTCTTGGCTCTATTCCTCGCGAGTGGTTTGAATCGATAGTAGCTAGAAGTGTTTGGATGGCACTAGGCGATGGTGGGGCTGGGATACGACGCAGCTTACTTAATGATTCTCGAATCGTTCGTCGTCGATATTGCCCCTGGATCTTTCTCGCAGCCTGGTCTCGGTTAGCCGCAATGCTTCTTCTGGCCGAAGTACTTCCTGTTCCGGGACGAACACACTCGACCAGATTTGCAATACTGTTTCTCTTGCTATAATTGCCGACATTGTATCGTTTGCGCACGTATGTCCTCCATGAACGCTGGATCCGTAATGCACACGCATCCCGAAGCTGGTATTCTCGAGAGAGAATTGAACTCTCCATAGCAACCGAGGAAATAGAGCTGCCAAGCTGCATCTTTCGACGGCGCACACAGTGCTGGAGCCCTCGAGCCACCCTGTCCTTAGCTTGCAATACTCGCTGCTGCGCTTCGAGCAAGATCTCGTCGATGGACTTGTCGATTCCAAGCTGACTGCATCGTCGCTTTCTACAGCACCAGCGTAAGAAATACTTTATCCTGTCAGCCGCTGTGTGCAATCGTCGCTCAGCACGATGGGCATCACGGCTAATGTAGTAGTTTCGGCGAGCTTTGTGACCTCGAAGGTGTCGCTAAATGGAAACATTCACGCTCGTGAGACTTCAAACTAGCTGCAACAATGCAACTTACGCACTGACCTGAACCAGTCGAGTTGCCGCTTCTTCGCGCGCAAACTTCGCCTCGAACTCTTGCGGTAGCCACAGAACTAATTCAGAGCGCACTCGTCGATTGTATCTGTACTTGCGAGTCCGATACTTGCTTAACTACTGGATCAATTGTAAGCACTTCGATACAACATATTTACCGAGAGATAAAGAGACCGCACCAGCTCATTGATGAACTTCGCTCGTCGGTCACTCTGTGCCCATTTTAGTCGTGCAAACCGGAGATACTTGCGTGCTTGCTGCTGGATAACCCGAGCAGAGACGTCCTGTGCAAAGAAGACTGGTGCGTATTTGTCCCGTAACAGTGCGAGAACCTTTCGACGGGTATGAACACTAAAGGGCTGAGCACGATATTCTGACTCTGCATTCGCTTCAGCTTCTTTTCGGAATCGCTGCGCCTTGTTCCGTCCCCAAACTCCTCGGATTACTCGCGCAATCTGCACTTGACTTGCATCTTCCAAATCTAAGCGATACCTGAGCCATCACATTGTTAGTTTATTTGAGTTAGATGTGTTCCGGTGCTTGTCTACTTACTTCCACTTTTCGGGAAACCACTCTACGAGACTAGCTCGAGCCTCGTCATGGAACGGATTCATATCAAACACTGCCTCTATGGATCGAATCGCCTTCTCCATTTGGTTGCACTGGTAGTAATTTTTCCCTAGCACCAAGTAGAGCTCAATCCTCTCGTCCAGCTTTTCTTTAGATTTCACTGACTTCACTGTCGACAAGGAGATTGCTGGTTGCTCATCTAGCAGCTCTAGCGCTCGAGAGAGCGCGTCACTTGCGGGAATCGTCTCGTTCCTCGATTGGAAATACCGCGCAAACATCGTGTACGTCTCACTTCGACTTCGCCATGGTGTTTTGCTGGGCACTATCTTCTCGCTAATAATTTGCCGCTCAACAACGAGTCGAAGCAACTCATCAAAGCAGTGGTCAGCCGTAGTGGTAGCTAACGCTACCGCTGCAGACGCTTTGGAAATGGCCGCCACCTTCCCATGGCTACTCTCGTGGACCAGCAGTTCATTTAGGCGCGCATGCATGTACATGTGCTCAACAGCTTGATCTCCTTCAGAAATTTCCTTGTCCAGCAGTAGCTCTTTGGTGTATGCGATGCATTTGAGTAGCACAGCTTGCCGATCGATAGTTGCTACCTCTGTCAAACTAACAATTTCGTCATCCTGAGGCTTCGAGTTGTTGGTATCGTTTGCTTTGATCGCAAACAACTGATAACGTTGAAGCAAGACGTATCGGAAGATCACTTGCTTGCGCCTTTGAAACCTTGGGAACGTCGACAGTATTGCCGTACATGCCGCTAAAGCATCAGTGTAATCCCCGAGGAACTCGAGCGCTCGGACGTATTCAAACATTGCAAACGGATTGCATGCAATCTCGATGTGTGTCAGCGCCTGCTCATAGGCGCAGCGACAGTCCCATAGCGAAGTCCATTCGCCATTTTGTTGCCATGTTCTCCAGTGGCATTGTGCTAACCTTCGCCAGCACGCACCAGAGTTGGCGCCAAGCGTAATAGCTTTTGTCAAATGATCGGCAGCCTCAGCATATCGATGCTCAGCAAAGAGAAGCAAGCCGAGCCGTTCTTGTCTCCACTTTCGATTTGGGTCCTTGCTCAGGATTTCTTCGTGACGGCGAATCAACACGCGATGTACTGCGTCTTGCCATTGCTTGAGTATGCGTGCATCGATTTTACGAGCTGGTGCGGCCATCGCTTGTGGTGCTGCAAACGTTGCTGGTCGAGTAATGACAAGCGCTGCATCCTCCTTGGGTTTGTCAACCTTGATGATAGCTGCTGAGTCTAAAGCACTTGGTGGTTTAGGAGCCTTCTTTTCCTGCCGATTCCTGGTCTTCCCTTGTTTCGATGTAGGCGCTTCGATGAACTGCTTTTTTGGAGGAATGTAAAACATGTCCGAGCGAGGTGGTCGCATGTCATCGCTATCGCCGCCAAAAGTTGGTTTGAAGGGCGAGGAAGGTGCTTGAAACGATTCCCAGTTGTCATTGTCCGGTGTTGCTGATCGAGGAACTCGACGGATACGAACAGGGAGACCTTGTGCTACTTCTCTCTTGATTCGATTCCGCCTTACGATTCTCGCCCGTCGCAGCCGTCGGCGGCGTTCCTCCTCGGGGTTCATGAGCAGCTTGTGGGCGAACATGTTGCTGCAAATCCTTTGATCAGGTTCTCGCTAGATTTCTCGGACTTCAACCGCTCGATCTGGACGCCGGCGCTGCAGTTGGCAACCACGCCCAACGCACCGAACGTTGGACGTTATATATGCCCGACAAGCTGGGCCAGCCGGTTCACAGCGTTGTCTCTGGATAACTTTAGCCGGACGCTGCAACTACTTGTCCTTCGTTGGGCTACACAGCCGTGGCGCATGCGACTTCTCTCATTACGGGCAGGTTCAACGAGGAATCGAGGCCTCGAGTCGCCGCCGCACTCTCAAACCTTCTCACCGAGACGCAAGCAGTTCAAGAGCTGACGCTGCAGTCCTCGAGCCCATCGGAATTTTGGCGCACAAGCTGACAGGGGCCGCACCGCTTTGGTTTGAGGCGGCGAGTCCCAGTAGACGGCACGGACGCGTCGCTCCGGCCCATTGCAAGCTCCTTCTTGTCGCACTTGGCATCTAGACTCTCTATCTCTCCTCAATGGACAGCATACAAGATGGAGCAGCGTCGAACGAAGCTCAGCAGGAACGCGAGCGAGAAGACTACATACCGCGCTTTACGCCGTCTTCGAGCGTGACAGCTCCCCTAGTGTCGCTTTTTAGCTCGGATTGTAACGGAGCAGCACCGAAAAGCAGGCCGGCAGCTGCGTCTATGGCGCGAAGAGCGAGGAAAGGCTTTGGGATGACAGGCGCTAGAAAGAAGCGCCTGATGCTGCGGATTGAAGGAGAGGCTGCTCGTCGAGTTCAGGAACCAAGTTCACAAAGCCAAGAGCAGGAGACGCAGGTGCAGAGCGGATCAGCAGGCGACGACGTGGCGTGGTGGAAAGTCGAGTACCAGCAGCCGCCACCAGGACATCTAGGCGCGCACATACTTCCGGTTGCTGAAGCCACGATCGAAGGAGCGAGGTTGACTGTTGTCAAGAAAGTCGACGAGCTAACTCCGACAGCGTCCGACGTGTCGCCTGGCACGCGGAAACGCGAGCTCACGACCCACGAGACGCCCGAGCGAGCAAATCGGCGCGCCCGCGCGGACGACATGAGCGCGTTTCCCTCGATTCCGAGCTGTAGGAGCAGTTGTCGCTGCGTGCTTGTGGTTTGAGCCTGCATCTAATGAGAAGTTGCGAAATCGTGCAGTGCAAGTGGACAGCAGCCCAAACCAAAAGCGCAAAATCTGCCACGTGCTGGACCGAGGCACGCGCGACCTGCTCGGCGGTGAGGACGGAGTCGTCTCCAAGGAGCAGAAACGCTTTCACGACGTCAGGTGTGTTGCTGCAGCGATCGTAGCATGAGAGGACTGTAGAGAATGCGAGGCTGACGTCGATGCAGCAGTCGAGAGCCGACGACGCCGTCGCGACTCGTCCAGCCGATGATCGCGATCGAGATCGCCAGCCAGAGCGAAGATGCAGTGCCCACGGGCGGGCGAGGCGCGCCGAGTTAGAATAATACGACGCATTTTGCTGCTCATTGCAAGATGGCTACATGGCTTCATTCCACTTGGCTACATGGCTACATTCCTGGAATTTGTCATTGACAAGTTGAAGAAAGTGAGGCGGGAGTGTTCTGATGGTCGTGAATGGTAATACTAGGCTGGAAACGATTGCATCTCTGTGGTATGCCTTGCCGCGGCCGACAACTTGGCCAAGCTCGATGAGGCTCTTCCGTCGGATATCGACATTTCGTCCATCAACACTGGCACCAGCCGTGCGGGTGCTCAGAACGGTGGTCTCAAGCCACAGGCATCATCACGGGAGACTGTTGTAGCAGCGACTTTTTGAGTCTGTCGAGCCTGTACCACCGCTACGCGAGTCTCGACAGCGACGGCGTCACCTACTGCGGACACTTCTTCTCCATTTACGCGCTCAAGGACCAAGTTCTCAACTATATCGAAAGCGGTCATCGCCACGACTGGGAGAAGGTCATCCTCAGGACCGAGGATGGCGTCGCCACGTACGGCAGCTACGGCGCACACTCGAGTATCGGCACGGCTGCCGCATTCGAGATCCCGACCAACTCCGAAGTTCGTCTACCACGAGACGGCGTGCTCACGCACTACTTCCGCTTCGCCAAGAGCGACGAGGGCGACGACGATGCCGAGAACCAGTCGGGGTCGTGGTTCACGCCCACGATCATGAGCTGGTACACCATGGTGGGCGACAGCGTGACGAACGAGCAGCTCCGCTACCTACGGTAGCGCCAACTTCCCGCAGACGGACAGCATTTTCGTGGACAAGCTGGACGAGTTCAAGCCAGACTCGTTCCCAACGTTCGCGCAGGACAGCGTCGACAGCTCCCAGTAAGCGTCGGGAATTCGGTAGACGCGTTTGCAGTACTATCGCCCGCCCGCAAGCACTATGAATGGAGTGATGCTTGTATGAAAGTCTTCTGGTTCAAGAAACGTGATGAGCGTGCAAACCTTTAGTCGAGCGCAAAAGCTGTTGATGTTGGTTGAATTTGACTTCGTGGTCAAACTAATGCCCTTTGCACCTCATAGACAATGAGTTGCATTCGACCTCGCTCCACGAAGTCTTCATGCTGGCCCTGCAACGACGAGCTATCGGCCCTATAACCATTCACTGCAAGAGCGCTATGCTGCTGTTGACGAGACTCAATTCCGAGCTGTTGGTTGTCGAGCGGTGGCTAGCACGCGTGTGCGAGCTCAGTGCAGCGCATTAGCTTGCTGCTTCTTCCGAATGGCAAGTTGTTTGCACTGGCAAACTGTCCAGCCACCCGAGCAAGGCAATTTGGGAGCGTGCAGCACGCTCAACCTGCTCACTGCTCCTGCTTGACGTCCGCCTTCTGCTGTTGTGTTTGCTGCTGCTGCTGCGTTTGCCGCTGTGATTCCATCCCTCCACCGCCGCCTCCACCCTGAGCGCTCGTTCCTCGCAGCGGCGCGGCAAGCAGCGCGACCACCAGCCGGTTGTGCAGCTCTGCGTCGTCACCAGCAGCTCTCACCTGGCCAACCAACACCCAAAAATCGCATCAAAAACCGTCGGAGGTCGTCGCGAGCAGGCTGGATCTCGACAATGTGAATGAAGAAGGCTTCCTTGAAAGGGTCTAACAGATTTTTCGAACAGTAACTGCTAGGAAATGGAAAACGATCCCATCCAAATATTGATTTCTAAACAATATATGGATTTCTAACTGCCCCGGATATTAAGAGCGCCGGCCGCGCCTATTTTTCATACTGAACCCTATATAAAATGGCGCCTATTTTTTGCAGCATTGGCACCGGAGTTGCGACGTGTGGAAATAGTGAGTTCTATATTCCATTATGATATAATTTCGGATAAAAGATAAAATCTCCTAACCTCTAACATATAACTTGCCGTTTAATAACGCATTCACCATTCCAGATCTTAGATAGATCTGGAATGTTCAGCCTCTATGAATCCATCCACGCATACAAAACCCTTTACAAATACGAACAGTCAGCTCTAACCGACATGTATTATAGCAGGTTTCCTCGCTGCGAACCTTCCAAGCTTCACCTTTGACCGGGTTGCCCCTCGGCCATTCCGCATATAGTCAACTCGAGTCAAAGCGACAGGCTGGCAGGCGCTCGATCATCATGGC
>JAASGX010000269.1:0-29957 GCA_023334415.1 Phytopythium chamaehyphon | reverse complement strand
GCTAAACTTGGTGTTAGTGCGCAAGTTCCGGTTGCCGGCGCCAGCGCAGCTCGCGTTTACTCTTCAGACACAGGGGATATTTATTCACGGCTGTTACCTGCTTTGGATTCCGTATTCGCTGCAATCTTCACTCGAGCACGTTGGTACGTTTGACAGGCAATTGACGGAATTGAGGGTGACCCCAGAGTTGACACTGTTTTCTTGGATGCTATTAGGAACTGATTACACGTTCAAGTTCGCTTGGCTACACAATTCATGATCATGCACGCTTTCGCACCCTAAAATGCGCAAATACTGCAGTTGCAAAAAAATAAAGATACTTAATCTTCATGACGAGTTCTTGAGCCACTCAAACCGAAAGCTGTAGTCCATGCCTACAATACAAACATATAGCACATCATTCAACGCTTTGAAAACGAAGCGGCAACAATAAAAAAGCCAATCGCACCGACATGCCTCAACGATGACTGTATCGTGTAGAGCATCCACAACACGAGATTGCACTGTACTAGTTGCAAGTGAGCGCGTAGCACAAATGCGAGCTGTAAGCATACTAATTAGACCGTGTGAAGACATCATACAAATAGAAATGGTTGTACCTGGTGATGTGCGGCCACACGAAGTCGACGATGGAGGAAGGCAACAAGCAGAATGAAGGATAGCAGCTGCAGTCCACCATAGAGGTAGATATTGCGTACAACCCGTCCGATCGTGTTTGAGTTCACATGCTGAAGCAGCGGATAATACGCTCGTGTCGGTAAGTTGAACGTCAGCCCCAGGTAAGTAGCATACACGAACGGCACCATCACTTCCGTGTACTCGATCAAGAGTAGGTATTCAGTGCGACGGAAGAGAACAAGAACTTGCTTTGCGCACTGCATCTGCTCCATTGAAGTATTTGCCTCCCATGCAGGCTGTATAGTACCTTCAGACCGAGCGGTAAAGGATGCATTAACGCTTGGAGCGGGTGCAATTGCCGTCATCTTTGGGGATGTTACGTTGCTTGGACTTGTCGAAACATTTGGACTCACTCGAGATGGTTTGTAGTGCAAGATAGACCGAGTTGTAGCCGAGCTTGTCACTTTCGGCCTCCTGGATGCACTGAGAGTCTCGTTGACTGTGGTGTTAGGTCCATGGGTTTTAATGGGGACACCGATTTTCTCCCACTCGTTTGGAGGGATTTTGTTAGCGAGATCGACCAATACAGGCAGCATACGCTCTCTTGACATACCGAACTCACGTCCTAGCTGATCGACTCTGTTGACGAGTCCACTGAGCCGATACAAGCTGTAAGTTGCGTGGAGAAAGTCGATTGCCATAAGGGCGATAGTGGTGACCGCAGAGCTCGAACCTTGCATGCAGCTAGCCGTGAAGAGTGAGTTGAAGACTTCGGCGTTGAAGGTCACTGTCAAGGGCTGCAAATCGGCGATATGGGGCGTGACTTGGTTAATGCGGAATTTCATCGCGACCTTGATGACCGGTAACAGCAGCACGACGAACAACTGAGCTGTGGGAGTCGAGATGAGAAAAACTCTGTAAAAGAGCGGGTACACAACACCTAGCGAAGATTGCACCATGAGCAGTGCCCCATGCTCCGTGAAAGCTCGGCGAAGGATGGGGCTCTGTCGTCCACTTCGACCCAATGCGACCCACAAGCTCAGCATCAGACTTGTAATCCACGGCGCGAGACCCAAAACGTGAGTGAACGGGAGTGGAAATCCAATGCAGAGACTCATGAGGTAGTTGCCAGTGTTCGTGGCGAGCGAGACAACTGGAGCTATCCATAGAAGGTTGCGGATACGGATCAAGCCTGGCACACACGAGTTAATCTGGCCCACAATGCACGTTGTGTAGACCATAACCGCAAATAGCGAACGGATTACAAAGCCCCAGTTGCCTCTAGGGCCAAGAGATGGATCTTGAAGCGGGATGCTATCGATGAGTGTGAGAGCCAAGATGCACGGGACTGGTGTGAAGAGTAGCACCACGAGTGTCGACATGGAACAAGAAGGAGCGGACATGTAGGCAAGCATCTGCTTCGCGCGCTCAAACGAGTATAGTCCTTGATGCTCGACTTGTAGAGCTACCCAAACACGCTCAACAGCATCCACAAAGTACCTCCACCAACCTGCCTTTGACATGACGAATCTGGCAAATGCAGACTTGAGAAACAAGCTCGCGCAAGCTGATCATACACAAAATACGTCTCATTTATACGTGACGAGAATGGCTATTTTCGGGGCTAGCAGGAGACACATACGGAGTTATCTCATCCGAGGCGGAACGTTACCACCCACCTGCTTTCAGTGCACGGACAAGATCAACCGCTGTCGCGCGTGCTCGAGGGTCAAGCACAAGGCAACGCTGAGCGACGACACGAAGCTCCCGCGGAATCCCATCACCATCTGCCGAAAATGTTGGTCGAAGCTGCCCAGATGAGACCATCGCGAGCATCTCGGCATCAAACGCGTCCAGATTCGGGTTTGCGTCGGTATATGGCAGCATGTGAGTATCCATCTCGGATAGGATAACGCCCAGTGCGAACACGTCACTTGCAGGCGAATATTCAGCGCTCCCTGTTAAAACTTCCGGCGCCAACCATCGCTCCGATTGTCCGTGGCCAGGAAGATGAACCGTAGCCATGCCGCCGTCGAAATCACCACTGGTGCGACCGCCTGACTGGAACTCGCGCCAATGAGAAAGTTTTCCGCGTGCGTCTCGCGTCAAAAACACTTTGTCGCTTCGGAGGCGTGCATGCACTAGTGGTGGCGAAAAAGCATGGGCGAATGCCAGTGCCTCCGCCATATCGAGGGCTAACAATGACTTGATTGGCGTCCAGGCAGTCGTCTCGCCCGCGTCGAGGAGTCCCGAGAGCCACGAACGCAGCGTGCCACCTTCCATGAATTCGATGAGCGCTTGGACACCTCGTCTCCGAGAGTACATAACGCCTAGCAGTGGAGTGATGTGTGGGTGCCGCAAGCGAGCAAGAAGTGACAACTCTGACAGGAACTCATCTCGGTAGCGCGTGTTTTCCAAATCGTCAGGACGCAACCTCTTGACTGCGATGAACTCTGGAGACTCGATGCCCTGGATGCTGGCTCGGACGTGGCGAAAACTGGCAAGATCAATGACGTAACGGGAACCACGAGCGAAGCCGTCCGTCATCGTATGAAGCTCGGAAGCCTCGATGTGAAGGGATAACAGCGGCATATGGTTGCGAAACACAGTTTTGATGGATGGCTCGGCTTCCGAAGCACCACCCTCCGACTGTTGCCGGTAATATGCACCCTCCAGTGGGCCCGATGGCGAATCACCGAGCGACCACGTCGGATGGCGAGAAAACTTCATTCGCTCCCGCCGCCTTTCACGCTTTACGTATACAACAAGTGCCAATATCAGCACGAGGACGACAACGACACCTCCAGCTGCCGTCCCAGCGATGGCAGCAATATTGGTAGAGCTCGAAGATGAGCCAATTGAAGAGATGGTTGTTTCTTCACCGTCAGAGGAAGCCGCCGCGACACTAACAATCGCGCACACGGTCACGCCGTTGACCGTCACGAGCTCCACCACAGAGGTGGTGTTGGTTCCATTGGCAGATGCAGCGTTCGCGCAGTGCGACACATCACCAAATGAATCAATTGAAAGCTCCTGAAGGTTGTTGAAAAACGCCAGCTCTGACTCGGCAAGCGTTACGCTCTCGAACGAGTTGCCGCCGAGATACAGCTTCTGTAGCTGCGAAGAGGCAAACACGGAGGCAGGGATCTCGGCTAACTTGTTGTTCGAGAGGTCACTGCCATTCAGGATTTTTATTAGACCTGAATCCTGGGACGAAACAAACATAAGGAACGTACAGCGATGTGAGTCCTGGCAGGTCACCGTAGTAGCTCATGAGGTTATTCGCCGACAGGTTGAGCTGCTCAAGTTGAGGGAACGAAAGATACGCCGGGAAGATCGTTAGGTAGTTCCGCGACAAGTCTCTGCTCAAGCGTAGTAATTGGTGGAGTTAGCCATCCCAACCAAATGCAGGAAAGCAACAACAAATAGGGCCGTACAGCTGGGTGAGCTCGTTCATCGACGCGAGGTCGCCGGGATAGTCGTCCATGAGGAGGCAGTTCGTCAGTGTCAAGTTGGTCACGTTGGAAGTCGGGAGGAGGCCGGCTGCGATCTCTTCCAGCCCCAGATTGGCCAGCATGCTGTTTGGAGCGAGCGTTAGTGAACCCGTCAGCAGCTCAGCCGCCAGCAGGTGTTGTACATTTGCTCGAGCTGCGAGTTGGACGCCAAGAATCCGTCCACGAGCTCCATCTGGGCGACATTGCCTCTCCTGCCAGTGCCGTCTGCGCTCGTCCCGCCCACGATGGCCCTGCAGCGAGCGCTCTGTGAGTTTTCCCTGCTAGCTCCTGATGGTTGTATAGCGACTGGAAGACGCACACTTTGGTGGTCACGTCCAGCAGCTCGAGCGCCTCGACGCGGCGCAGCACCTCGTTGCTCTTGCTCGGGTGCTCGCCCGTGTCGCCGACGGTGTCGTCGCCTGCCAGCGGCACCAGAAACGTGTAGGCCGAGAACCCGACGGCGTCCTGCGCCGCGAAGTCGTCGGGCCCGTTGGTGAAGCACTCGAGCGCGCACACGCCGCCCTGGGCGCTCGTGCAGGAGCTCAGCGCCGAGGCCTCGCACGTCTCCTCCTCGCGCCTCCCGCTCGTGTCGGAGCTCGCGGAGGCGTTGGCGCCCGCGAATGCGATGCACGGCCGGCCGGCGAAGCAGCGCCCGAGACAGGCGCTCGTGAGCGCCGTGCGCGTCCGCGGGCAGTCAAGCGGGCCCGAGGACGAGCCGGAGCCCGAGGAAGAGGCCGAGGAGGACGAGCCTAGAGCGCCAGGAGAGGCCGCGGCCGCAGCCAGCGCCAGCGCCAGCGCCAGGCGACGCGCCATGAGCGGCGGCCGGATGAGAACTGAGACGTCGGCGGGCGAGCGAGCATAAAATGCCATCGAACAGTGCGACGCCATGTGGTCTGGCGCTCGCACACTAGGCGAATTGTCGCTTTGGAGGTGCTACAGCCTTGGTACGGTTTCGAACAGAGCAAATGATTAGGAGCCGAGGAGGAAACGCCTGGATTTGGGAACGGTTGCAAAATGGAATGTCGATGGGTTGACAGCTGGATGTCACGTTTGTGATGTCGCGCGAAGGTGAACATACAAGGTGGTCCACGCGAGTTTGTCAACCGTTTTTGGCGCGTAACCACTCGGATAAAAGCAAAGCGGCGACTCGGGTCGACCGGTACGGACGGGCGCGGCTCTCGGCTCTCGCTCCATCGCTGGCGGCACTTGCGGATCGGCAGGCGAAGCGGAAGCAGCAGCAGCGCGAGCGCGCAACTTGTCCAGCTCCAGAACCAGCCGCTGACTATGTCGGACGACGCGCCCTTCGGTGAGCAGCTCCGCCCGAACGAGACAGGCTCCCCCGCTGGGATCTAACGGTTGTGACTCGGAGCGAGCAGATGCAGAGCCCGTGGCGCAGGAGGAGGTGGCGGCGGACGCCCCGCCGGTCGAGGAGGCCGCCCCCGAGCCCGAGAGCAAGGTGCGGCTCGCATTTCGGCGGTCGAACGCTCGTTGTGTCGGGTTCTAACGTGCCGATCTTCCGACAGGCCGTAGAGGCGGCCGAGGACGAGGAACCAGCCGAGAAGGAGACGTCCGCGGACAGCAAGGGCGAGGCGCCCGAGCCCGCGGGTGACGAGGGCGCGCCGCCGCCGGCCGCGGAGGAGGCGCCGGCTGCCAAGCAGGCGGCGGCCGCAGACGAGGAGGTCAAGGCGGCGGACGCGGCGGCCGAGAGCGCGCCGCCCAAGACGGACGTGCAGACACTGCCCATCCGCGCATACCTGGACCAGACGGTGGTGCCGATCCTGCTGCAGGGCATGTCGGCGCTGGTGCGCGAGCGCCCGCCCAACCCGATCGAGTGGCTGGCCGCCTACCTCATCAAGAACAACCCGCAGGGCCCGAGCGCCGACGCCAAGTGAAGCATGCACGCCGACCAAGCTAGAGTTCTGCATAGAGAGACCGACGAGCTGGAGTGAGCTTTATATCTAATGACTTGAGGCGAACGAACGTTGTCTCTATATTACCACTCGGCGACCAGCCTCCTCGTGCTCCTCGCTATGATCCTATCTCCACCAGGCAGCTGCGCGAATAGACTCGGGCGAGCTCACGGAGCTCACTCGCCGCGACCGCCAGGGCCACCCCGGCCAGGCTGGTAGCCGCCGCCGCGGCCGCCACGACCTCCACGGCCGCCGCCGCGTCCTCCGCGACCGCCACCCTCACCGCGACCTCCACGGCCGCCTCCGTCGCCGCGGCCTCCACGACCGCCGCCGCGACCGCCGCGAGAGCCGACGCCCGAGCGGCCTCCGCGACCACGGCCGCGGTTGGATTGCCGGTCTGCTCCATTGAAAGACAGACCAGCAGCGTAAGAACCAACGTAGTGGCGCTATGGAATGCTGGCTAAGGAGAACGAACGTACCGCGCTTCGAGAAGTCCTCTTCGTTGACCATGTCGAGGATCTGGGGGACAGCAGGAGGGGAATACCGTCAGACCACCAAGTCAACGACGAGCTCTGGCACGCGACCGCAGGCCGACCTCGTTTGGCACGCGGATGTACTTGATGGTGTTGCCGCGGATGTAGCACTCGGGCATCTTCCAGAAGCGATCGCCGTCCTTGGACGTGCAGATGACCTCGCGCAGGTTGACATTCATCCACGTGTCACAGTTGACCAGGTGCCCGTTGTACGTGTCTCCGTTCTTCAGCTCCACGAGCTGCACGCACACCCCCGTTAGCCCCCATGACCGCCGTTCCAAGAGCGGCGACCGCCATTTGCTCACCATCGGGTGGCCCTGGGCTGTCTTGAGTAGCGACAGCGGCAGCTAAAAGGTCGTGAGAAGCGCCAGACCTACGCATTAGACTGTGATGCAGGCGTGCAGCGCGCTCGCAGCGCTCTCAGGCAGCTGCGGCCAGCACCAGAAACGCACCATCTTGGCGTCGGCGGCTCCGATCGGTCCTTCTCGAGCTTTGGGCTTGGCCCATGCGGCATTGCAGGAGGTCGTTCGGCAGACCTTCGCGCAACAATTTTAGTTGTTACAGGCAACGAGCGTTAAATTCGCTTTGGTGGACGTGGGAAAAGAAGCGCACAAGAGAAAGCGGGTCAACAACGAGAAGAGGTGAGTGCGAGAGATCGCTGCGTGGAGCTGTCGGCGCGCGCCCCCGGCCGCCCTGGCCGCGGATCCGTGAAGCGGAGCGTGTGGAGCATGCGTTGAGCTTGATCTCGGCGTTGGCGCGGGCTCTGGGGGCGCTCTGAGAGCCTGGCAGCGCTCGGAAAGGCCCAAAGTTGCCGTTGGACTGCTGAAAGACGGGGGAACACTCGCTAACGAGCGCCTTGCGTGGTACGCAGACCATGTCGGAGCAGGCGCACGCGGACGCGGCCAACGGCGAGGACAAGAAGAAGGCCGAGGCTATCACGATCCGCGTCAAGGACCAGTCGGGCGAGGAGACGTTCTTCAAGGTGAAGCCCAACACCAAGATGGAGAAGATCTTCAGCGCGTATGCGCAGCGCAAGGGCGTGCCGCCCAACGCGCTTCGCTTCCTGCTGGACGGCACGCGCATCAGCGGTGACCAGACGCCCAAGATGCTCGAGCTGGAGGACCAGGACCAGATCGACTGCGCGCTGGAGCAGGTGGGCGGCACACGCGCCTAGGCACCGAGCCCTGCGGTCTTCGCGGTGCGCTCGGTAGGCCCAGGAGCGCGCTCAAAGCTTGAAGAACGGAGCGTTGCGTGTGTGAAGGAGTCTCGTTGCTTAGTGTTTGCGTAGCCACGACGGCGGGTTGGCCGGAATGGTCACCAGGTCCGTGTCGAACAGCTCGATGAACTGCTCGTTTTGCAGGCGCACCTTGCTGCCCGCGAAGCGTCGGTACTCCTCGAAGATGGAGGACAGGTGCCACTGCTGGATCTTGCGCAGGCAGCCCACCACGGCGCCTGGGCAGCGCCTTCATTAGCCCCTTCCCATTATCGCACTCCGCATTGTACAAAACCCACCTGTGCGGTCGCGGCCGAGGTGGCAGGTGACAAGCAGTGGGTAGTTGGCGCGGTCGAGGATGACGTCGAGCGCGGCCAGCACCGTCTCCTCGCTCAGCGGCTCCCAGGCCTTGCGGCGGCTCTCCATGCGCCCAGGAAGAGCAGCCGGATGTCCTGCTCCTCGGCGAAGCTCTGGAACTGCGCGTTGGGCTCTTCCAGCGCCAGGTACACGATCGTGCGCAGGCTTAGGCGCTCCAGGAAGGGAAAGTTGAGCTCGTTCGGCTGCCCCGAGCGGTACAGGTCCTCCTCCACCATGCCGTAGTTGACCGGCGGGATGAAGTACGACATGCTCGCTCGCGAGCTGGCTGCCTAGCTGAAGGTGGCGTGGAAACAGACCCCGTTCCAACGACATTCGGGCGACACGCGAGCCTCAACCATCATGAAGGTGGTTTCGCCGCTGGAAGCGCGGACAAGCCAGGATTCCTCAAGTAAACCCCCACCCACCAGAAGAACGGCTCTGCTAGCTGCGATGGAGCGATGGACAGCTCCTTCTTTGACCTGCATCTCATATTCGGCTACAATACAGCAATCGCAGATC
This sequence comes from Phytopythium chamaehyphon, assembly GCA_023334415.1. Classification (NCBI taxonomy): domain Eukaryota; phylum Oomycota; class Peronosporomycetes; order Pythiales; family Pythiaceae; genus Phytopythium; species Phytopythium chamaehyphon. The sequence goes on along the minus strand of JAASGX010000269.1, from coordinate 21,313 downwards.
GACCATTCCATGAAGAGCTCAATAGGCATTCGCACTGCGTGGACTGGTTGGCACGAGAGCGCTTGCGTAGCTGCAGAGAGCATCGCGCAGCTGGCGGCAGTCAGCTCGGTCGAAGCGAGGTTATCCCTGTGGGGCTCGTAGAAGCCGTCGACTTTGGCTATGCGCGAGCGCGTTGGTATTCAAAATGTGGAGAGCATAGCCCGACGAGATGGCGGTCTTTGGTAAAAGAATCGCTCGAACAGGTAGCAATGGTGGATGAAGAAAGCCATGACGAAGAAAGGCACGAGTAGTCCAGACTCTAACATGCATGGGAAGCGCGTTTACCTGGTGATAACGCTTTTGCGGACTGATCAAGCAACTGGTGGTGGAGTTCAACTCGATGGAGCTCTCATGAGTATGGACGAACGAGTAAAGTCTGTGGTTCATGTGTCCTATACACCTACAGTAAAGCTGGCGTTTGCTGGCGTCGAACAGCTCAATAAACCTGCAGCAGATGCCTTTGGCTTGACGCTCGTGAAAGTTTCTTCACAACTCGATGCAGATCCAGGATCTCATGGAACAGGAAAAGCAGGTTCTTTTTACCATGCGAGGAATCAGGTTGGCTTGCTTGCACACCCAGACGTCCGCATCTGCGTCAGCTTGTGCTGATCCGCCCGCAGCTTTCTTGGCAACGGACTCGAACACATGCCGTGGCAAACCAGGTGCTTGCTTGGCGAGCTGGCAAATGCTTCAGATTGCAAGGGTTGTCATGAGGCACCGCCGCGGCACCATTCGCGGCGCCTTCCGAGGTCATTTTCCGGGAACGAATCGAAATTTCCGTGTCAAGGCAGCTGCGCAAGCGAGCCTGTGATCTGAGCAGACTCAGCTCCGGAGTGGCGTGGCAAAATGGAACGCTTCCATTGCGAGGAGCTAGCTCTGCGGGCATCTTTTTGCTTTTTTGCTTTTTTGCTTTTTTCGATGTGTTCATGCGCATGCCTCGATGGTGGCGACGGATCGATCGGTGCCGCCAAAGATCGCTTCCTTCCCTCCACCTTTATGGTATCCAACCCAACGCAAGTTGCGTCGCAACGGCCCCCGCAGGAATTTGCAGCATAAGACATCCGTCAGCGCCGAGCGGCTGATTTCCTTCAGCCGGTCCAACGTGGCACGCTGGTGACAGCCATGAGCGCCAGAGACGGACCCGGAGCGGGAAACGATGGGCTGCAGCTTGGCTTCCACTTCAGCTCGCGTGGCGTCCAATCCGAGCCCAAGGCTCGGACACACACACCAAGAGTGCCCAAAGGCACCGCAGCAGCTGGCGAGCCGCGCAGCTGAGTGGCGCTCGGAAGCTGCCATCAGGGCCGGAAAAGTGTCGAAAAGCGCCAACGGCTCCTGCATCCACAATAGCTCGCGTGAATCAAACTTTGCTTTGATTCAAAGCGCTCGCCGTGAAAAGGAGCGCGTATGATACGGTCCCACTGTCCGCGCATACAAGCACCAAGATGTCTGGTCGGCGCGAACGGCTTCTACATGGGCAGCATTTTCATTTCGACGCTTTTTTTGGAGGCGCTTGGCAAACGTTGTGGGGCATAGGGCGCCGGTGGGTTCGGCCAGCGCCTCGCCTGGCGGCTCCATGGCCGTTCATCATGGGGTTCCTGACCCCCGAGGCATGCGGAAGCGCCTGTCCGGCCGAGGTATAGAGCCTCGTGGCGCCATCCGCGCGCTGGACCCAGACGGCGGGGCGACCAAATGCTGCGTCTGCTGTATAGACTTGAAGGCGCTTCAATTCGGAAGTCGCTCTGTATAATAAAAGCGTCGAAATGCCTGCCGCATTCGTTCCTCGCCTCTTCGCGCTCCCGCCCCATCCGCCCTCCGCTCCCAAAGCGAAGCTCCTCATTCGCGAATCGCCGCAGCCATGCCGAGCCCGCCGTCGGTCTCGTCCGCCATGCAGGGCGCGCTCACGCCCGCGACCGCGCGCCTGGTGCTCAAGGCCGCCGAGGGCGCGCCGCTCGCGGGCGCCACGCCGCGCCAGCTGGACGCGCAGGCGCTGCGCTCGCCCTGGGCCAACCTGACGGTCGACACGGACGCCTCGGCCAGCGCGGCCGCTCCCATGCGCTCGGGGGCCGCGCCGGTGACTACCGCGTCGGCCAGCGCCGCCAGCTCCAGCTCAGGCGTCAGCTCCAGCGCCAGCTCCGGAGCGCTGCCCGAGCGGTACACGGCCGACCTGCAGCACTGGCAGTCGCCCGCCGACCTGCCCGAGCGCCGGCTGATGGTGCAGCGCATCATCGCCATGACGCGCAGCCGCCGACTCGCGCCCTTGGGGGTTGAAGGCTGCGCCGTGCCCGCCGACCGCACGCCGTCGCTGGCCAAGCGCATCGAGCTGTCGCTCTACTCGCGCGCCGCGTCCTTCAACGAGTACCGCGACCTCAACACGCTGCGCCGCCGCCTGCAGTCGCTCGTCTCGCTCAGCTTCCACGAGGCCGCGGGCGCGCGCAGGGCCTCGGCCGGCCGCCAGGACGCCCGCCAAGACCAGGACGAGGTGCTGCGGTCGGCGCTGGGCAAGCGCAGGCCGGAGCTCACGCCCTTCGGCGTCTCGCGGCTGCAGCTCCGGAAGCGCCCGCGGCTGGAGGTCGAGCGCGGCTGCACAAGCGAGCGTGACAGCGAGGGCCGGCGGCTGTTCCTGGCCACGAGCGAAGACGTGCTGCGCGCCATCTTCGCCTTCCTGCCGGGCGCCGAGACCGCGCGCCTGAGCGCCGTCAACCGCTTCGCCGCGCGCGTCGTCCCGCGCTGCGTCACGGCGCTCGAGCTCGACGTGCACGCGCTCGCGGGCGCCTCCATGGCGTTGCTCGGCCGCTTCCCGCACCTCGAGGCGCTCACGCTCACCAACGAGCGCTGCCAGGCGGTCGCTCAGCCAACCCCATCGGCCTCGCCCCCAGCTTCCAGCACGCCGACCCCGACTCCTCCACCAGCCGAGGACGGCATGTCGCTGCACGCCTGGGGCTGCCGCGAGCTCGACCTGTCGCACGACAACGCGGGCGAGCAGGTGGTGGCGCAGCTGGCCGAGGCGCTGGAGCGGGGCGCCGGCCGGCGGCTGCGCGCCCTGCGGCTCGTGTCGGTCTTCTCCAACACGTGCCGCGTCAACGCGCTGCACATGGTCTGTGCGGCGCTTGTCAAGGGCGCGTGCCCCGACCTGGAGGACCTGCTGCTGGGCGGCAACGCGCTCGCCGACGTCGGCGCCGTGGACGTCGCCTGGCTGCTGCGCGCCGGGTCGCTGCCCAAGCTCGCGCGCCTGGACCTGCGCCGCAACTACGTGGGCGAGTCGGGCCTGCGCCGCGTCATGGCCGCGCTCGCCAGCGGCCAGTGCGCCAGGCTCCAGTACCTCTGCATGGGCGGCAACATCATCACGGACGACTGCGTGGCGCCCGTGGTCGAGCTGCTCGCGCACGCCAAGTGTCCGCGCCTGCGCTTCCTCGGCCTCGAGGACAACTTCCTCAGCGCGCGCGGCGTGCACGAGGTCATCGATGCGGCCGTGGCCGGCGGCATGATGCCCAAGCTGCATCACGTGGCCTGCGAGCGGTGAGCTCGACGCCTCCGAGCAGTGCGTGTGCAGTATGACCATGATCTATCCATCCCGCCAGGGACAACGAACGGGCCGGCGATCGCCCGCAAAAGTAGTAAAGAGTAGCAGCAGTATATAGTATGCCGGGAACGAGCTTTAGACAACGAGCCCACTCCATCTCAACCAAGGTCTCATGGTCTCCCTTAGAGCTCTCATCGTCACGATGAGAGTCCATGAAGACTCCAGGACGCGGTGTAGCCATCGGCCACGATCAATCACGCGATCGATCATGGGATCTTGCCGTAGAGGCAGCGCCAAGTGGCGACTGCGTGCCACCAGTGGCTGCCATCGACCCGAAAGTGTAGCCATGCAGGACATGAGATCTTGCTGCCATGTAGAGGCGAGTTGAAGCATCCGCGCGTGTCGCGAGCAGCCACCAGCTGGCGACCCGCGCGGCTGCTCTGCACTCGCATTTTGACACTTCCCATTGTGTAAAACTCAAGTTGGCATGTCACTGTGACGTGAGCCACGCCGGGCGATCCTACCAACACAGCAGCGCTCGCAATGCTCGGGCGCCGCTCTGCCCTCGAAGCAGCGCCGCCGCCTCCCTCCCGGCGCTCATACAATAGCGGGCGCGTCACACCACGAAGCCGCCGCCGCCGGACGACAGCCGCACGCTCTTCTGCAGCGAGCGCAGCGCGTACGCGGCCTCCACGGCGCTCGGCCGGTCGCGGCGGTCGAACGACATGCAGCGCAGCGCCAGCTCGCGCACGCGCGGCGGGCACTCGCGGGTGAAGCTCGGTAGCAGCCTGCCGGCCGCCACGAGCTGCAGCACGGCGACGTCCGCGAGCTTGTGGCCCGACGAGCCGCGCGCGTCGTCGTAGGGCAGCGCGTGCGTGTCCATCTCGGCCAGCACCACGCCGAAGCTGTAGATATCGCACGACTGGTCGTAGTCGCCGCTGCCGGAAATCACCTCGGGGGCCAGCCATCGGCCCGTGCCGACGCCTGCCGTCATGGTCGCGTCCATGGACGAGTACCGCGCCACGCCGAAGTCGCTCACGTGCGCGCGCATGTGGCTGTCCAGCAGCACGTTGCGCGACTTGAGGTCGCGGTGCACCAGTGGAGGTGCGAACGAGTGCACGTACACGAGCGCCTCAGCAATGTCGATGGCCATCTGCAGTTTGTTGCCGCGAGTCTCGTCGGCTTCGACATCCTCCGTCCACCACCGCCGGTCGTACGGCGCCGTGCGCTCAAGATGTGACCGCAGATCGCCGCTTTCCATGTACTCGAACAGAGCTTGCAGATCGGCCTCAATGCTCCAGGCAACACCCACGAGCTTGACTACCCGCGGGTGGTCGAGCTTGGCGACAAGCTTGATCTCTTCCAGGAACCGCTGCGTGTTTCGCCACGACACTTCATCGCGCTTGAGGCGCTTGCTCGCGACATACTGCGTGCGGCGGAACGTTGCGAGGTACACGACGCAAAACGCTCCGGCACCGATCTTGCGCACGTCCTGGATGTCATCCAGGTTAACCTGGAGTGAGAGCAGCTCCTGGTCTGTCCACAACGATCCCGTGTCACGAGACTGGGACATGGACTGCGACGATAACTGGTTCTGCGTCCCGAGATGGTTGCTACCGTTGGACGTGCCACCTGTGGTTGCAGCTGTCGTTTTGCTGTCGTGCTGAACGTTGTCGCGATCGTCAGGAAGGTGCAGGCTGAGCGCTTCCTTCCTGCTTCGCTTGCGTCGCAGTAGAAAGATGCCGACAACGATGGCAATAGCCGCAAGGCCGCCAACAACGCCACCAACGATGGCGCCGATGTTGCTGCTGGAGGAGCCAGAAGTCGTGCTTGTCGTAGCGCCACCTGACCCACTGCTGCTAGAGTCGCTAGTCAAGCACACAGAGACCCCCGAAATGGTAGCCTGCTGGCTCTCGCCACATCCGTCGACGCCGCCGAACGAGTCGATCGAGAAGTTAGTCAGAGACTTGAGGAAGGACTCCTGGTACGGCGACAGCTGCACGCTCTTGAGGTTGTTGCCCGTCAGGTCGAGCGTCTCCAGCGCCGTGAACTCGAAAATAGCAGCTGGGATGGTCGATAGCGAGTTGTTGGACAGGTCCCTGCGAGAGACCAAGGTGTCAGTGAGCGCCAAGGAAACCAATCAGGCGACGCCACCTACAGACTGGTGACGTTGGTGAAGTTCCCACTGGGCTTGAACGACACGATCGAGTTGCCAGACAGGTTGAGCGAGCGCAGCAAGGTCGGCTCGCCCACCTCGCCGCTGAAGTCGACGAGCGCGTTCTGGGACAGATCCCTGCGGTGGGTTGAAATCATGGCATGACATGGACGCGATCGGTCAGCACCTCGCCCATGGGTTCGCTCCACCAAAGCACGCACAGGTCCTCGAGCGCGACCAGCAGTGGCAGGTCAAGCGGGTAGCTCTGCAGCAGGCAGTTGCGCAGCGCCAGCGCCGTCAGCTGCGGCGGGAACGTACTCGTGGACAGCGCCGCCTCGCCCAGGTACAGGTTGGCCAGCGTGCTGCGCCCGCCAGTCAGTCAGTCCGCCGCTTTAAGTGTAAGTGCGAGAGGTTCCGACACACGCACATGGAGAGGAGGTTGGGGTCCGAGCCGAGGAAGCCGGTGGCGAGCGAGAGGTTGGCCACGACTCCGAGCTGGCCGTCGACGCTCAGTCCGCCCGCGATGGTCCTGCTCATGATCCCAATGAGTCCACAGGCTCCATGGCGTCGCTCGATTGCAGCGGAGCGCACAGCTTGGTGGTCGTGTTGAGCAGCGTGAGCGCGTCGGCGGCGGCCACGACGCTGTTGGGCGCCGACGGGTGCGCGTCCGTGTCGTTCTGTCCCCCGGCGCCGTCGACCGTCAGCAGAAACACGTAGTCGGAGAAGTCGACGATGCCGTTGGCCGCGAAGTCGTCCGGGCCGTTCGTGAAGCACTCGAAGGCGCAGCCCGAGCTCTCGTCGGCCGCGCAGCTCGCGAACGTCGACGCGCCCGCGTCACACGCCGCGCCCGCCGCCAGCGCCACGCACGGACGGCCCTCGAGGCACAGGCCGCCGCAGGAAGAGGACAGCGCCGAGGTCTCTCGCGCGCAGGCGGCGGCGGCGGCGGCCTGGAGCTCCAGCAGCGCCAGCGCCAGCGCCAGCAGCAGCGGCCTCATGATGAGGCGCCTGGGGGAACTTTTACTATGGGCAACTGTATGCCGGAGAAGGTGCTGCGGGCCATGGGTTTGCTTTTTGACGGGCACGGTACAGTACCTGGGACTGTAGTACCGTGCGCCGGGGTGGGACGAACAGTGAGGCGAGGAGGCGGCGGCGCACTTGGCGTTTGTAAGGACGCGTACCGTATCTCAGAGCTGACATTGCAGGCGTTCCATGCAAATCCCGGCAAGGGGCATCGAAAAGCATACAAAGCGCCAGTCAAAGTGCACGGGTTGGGGTGATGATTTGCTGATACTATGAGCAGCAGCAGTCACTCACTTCAACGTGCAGCCACTTGGCGACGGCCCAGACTCGGAATGCACGATCCGCATCAACGACAGGCGCGAGCTGCGGCTGTACGACTTCGCGACGTCGGACTGGGCCCTCAACTCACGTGGCGCTGGGTCTGGAGCAACCGCCGAGGAAATGCAAGTCCACTTGGAGCGAGCCGACCGGACGATGAGCGCTTAGAGACGCTAGGGGCCACGAGTCTGGCAATGATGAGGAAGGACATTGGGCTCACTTTTGCTGCCTCGAAAATCCAATCGCACCCCAGTGGGGGTGGAGGAAACGCAGAATTCCAAGCAGCGAGGCGCAGTGTGGGGGTAAACGCGTGGATCGGAGTGGATGTCCTTGTGAAATACTCTGAGGGCTCATGACATTGGCGCGAGTGAACAAGCACAACGCTTCTTGCTGGACGAACAGCATGAATCCAAAGTACGCGTTCTGACCGCAGCCAAATGCACGGGTGCAGCCATCAATCATCCAACAGCGCTGCTGCCACTTGGCTTCACAGCCTTACTCTATCATTTGACTACAGCGCTGCGAATTGCAGCCTGCGATCGCCATTCCGCTTCTTGCCATGGCGTTGAACACTGTCAGCCTCGTTTTCATCATCGGCGCGCCAGTTCTTTTGGTGCTGACTGCGCTCGCGTTGTGGATTCGCAAGCGCGCCATCATGAAGCGGGAGCAGCAGATCCGTGAGAGGGAGCGCCACTATGTTGCGACATCGGACTGGGGCATTCGTGCGCCTCGACCTCAGCCAGAGCGTCAGCCTCCAGTCCGGCCCCGATCTCAGTCTGAGCCCAAGCCTCAGGCGCAACCTCAGTCGAAACCTCAGCCCAAGCCAGTCGCCCGCATCGAAAACCGTCAAGACCCTCAATCGCAAGGTGCCAACGCTCGGGGTGGCGCTAACACTGTAACGAGAGCAGCGGTCACTGCTGGAGGAAGTACTGGAGCGAGACCTGGAGATATCGGGGGATCAAGTCCACTCGGAGGCAGCTTTTCGTATGGTGGTAGCGACTGCGGAGGCGACTGGGGAGGCGACTGGGGAGGCGACTGGGGCGGGGGTGATTGGGATTGAGATTGAGGTTGGGCACACTGATTAGTCGAGCCAGGTAGCTGATGATGTTGTCGTAGTGATCAACTACATTACCAATTTGCCACACAGGGGCCCCTCATTCTCTTGGCCATACGCTCACCGCCTCCTTCCCCCTTAGGCCGTAAGATTAAGATACGAAGCACCAGCTAGCGGCAGTGGCTCCGGCATCAAGGTTAAATCTTGAATGTAATGCGGGTCCGTGCAAGATTAAACGCATTGACTGGAAAAAATGTTTGACGGAGTTCTCGAGTACGAGCGAGCGTAGATGCACAGCTGAAGCCAGGGGCGGGATCGCGGCCGTCTCTTCTTCTGCTGCGTACATCAATGCTGGCCCACGAATGACTAGCTACAGTACATACAGTAGTACAGTTCTGACGCGAGGATATCTCGCAAGAAGAGAACCAGAATGCCTGGGTTTGCTTGGTTGCCACATGAAGCCAATTGGCATTGAGCACCGATCTGGCCGCCATTCTTCAAATTGACAGCTTGGTGCCATGGTTGATAGAGTCGATGTGTTTGTTTACTGTTGGATCGGGTTCTGGATCGTTGTCATCTTGGCCTGCGGATATTCGTTCTGGCTAAGCTTTAGCAAGCTTCGCAGAGAATCCCAAGAGCGACAAGGAAACGAACACCGCTTTGGGTCTTCGTACTGGCACACGGTATCTCCACGCCTGGCAGCCCGAGTTCCACCATCGATGGCATCTGCATCGGTCTCAGTGGGGGTCTCTTCTTTGACAAGGGAGTTCACGGTCTCGACGTATCCTCAAACCAGCTCGACTTACGACGGAGGCGCAAGCGATACAGGAAGCTGTGGCGACGATGCAAGCGACTTGGAACGTGAACGAAACTAACGTGATAGCTACATGGAGTTGGTCCAATTGGACATGGAGTCCTGAACAATCGGATGTTCCGTGCGTATGCTTGATCGAGTACACAGCAACGCTAGAGCACAAGCAGCTCGGCTTGAAGTTACCGCTTCTAACTCACTGTTGCTCAAACTGAGTGATATCGCTGTCATTTGGAATGTTGGAGAAGGGCAAACGCTACGACTCGCACGAACCTTGGTTGTTTTTCTGAACGAAGACCGCTTCATCCGGCTGCAAAACGGAAAAGCCAATTCGCAAGCTTCTCAATAGCGTGTTTGAAAACTGAATCGTGTTGACGATCGCTCACAGGTTGGAGTTGAATCGTCGTGTTTGATGTGGCAAGGTCGTCGCGTTTGGCAACGAGAACACCGTAGCTAGGCGTGCGGGCAGCGTTTTCTCTCGACTCAACCAATGAACTCATTTATCTACGAATCACACATGAACCCAATTGATACGAGGCATCCAAAATGCTGAGTCTGTTGCCATCCTTCGATTTGTCAGCTCGGCACTATGACGAGCACCGTCGTCCCTGTGGTTACATTTCTGTTTGTAGGGGCGTTTACCCTCGTAATGTTCGTTTGTTGCTGCTCGTCCTGGAGAAGCGAATCGACGTCAAGAGTTGAATGGAAACAGATGAGGCCTTGACCCTCCATACTTACACACGAGGCAAGCCGAGCTCAGGCACCGACTACAGCCGCGTCAGCACAGGCCGAAATCTCTTCGTAGCCAGCAAAAGGCGTGTGCTCTCGTGTCAGCCCAGCGTCTGGATTTCGTTCGCAACATGAAATCATTTTGCAACACGAAAAAGCTGGGTCCACTTTTGTTGTCGTCATTTCTCGTGCAGCATAAGCGTCGCCATCGACTGCATCTGTTTCGGTCTCCAAGGATGCACACGATCTTGGTGTTCCCTCAATCGAGCTCAGCTACAGTGCAAAGGAACCGTGACAATCGTAAATACCAGTTTTCTTGATGGCTTATCTACAACGTTCAACATCAAAGTTCTGCAAACATCGTGCGCTGCAGCAGCCGCAGCTCATAGGCGACAACATGAGCAGCTGGGCGATCGCTCGGCTCTTGCGCCATGCACTTCAATGCTAGAGATCGAAGTTCCGGTGGACACGAAGCACCAAAAGTTGGACGAAGCTGCCCTGTGGCCACGAGCTGCAGAATGGCAATGTCTGCGAGTTTATGGCCATTTGCACCCCGTACATGATCGTACGGGATTGTGTGCGTGTCCATCTCAGCCAGCACGACACCGAGGCTGAAGATGTCGGCAGACTGGTCGTAGTCGCTCTGACCCTGAATCACTTCAGGGGCGAGCCATCGGCCAGTGCCCACGCCTGCTGTCATCGTGTCGTTAAACGACCGATAACGAGCCGCGCCAAAATCTGTGAGTTTGGCACGCATTTGACCGTCCAGCAAAACGTTGCGCGACTTGAGGTCGCGGTGCAGAAGCGGCGGCGTGAACGAGTGTACGTACACCAGGGCTTCGACCACATCCATGGCGAGTTGGAGCTTTTCTTGGCTCCAATGCCGAGGTGATGAGGGACCCAAGAGGTAGTCGCGCAAATCTCCGTTCTCCATGTACTCGAACAGCGCCTGCAGGTTGCTCTCGATGGTCCAAGCCGCGCCGACAAACTGCACGATGTTGGGGTGGTCCAACCCCGCGACCATCTTGATCTCCTCCACAAAATCTTGCGTGCGCTCCTTGGTGACCTGATCAGCTCGCAGGCGCTTGCTAGCTAGCAGCTGGGTTTGGCGGTACCGCACCAAGTACACCATGCCGTACGCGCCGCTGCCGATGGTGCCAATGTCCTCAATATCCTCGAATCGCACTTGCAGCGACAGTAGATCTGGGTCGCTCCAGACCGAGTACACACCCGAGCTATTATTGCTGTGAGTGCTGCGCGTTGATAGTCGATCCGAGTAGCTTCCTTCCGGGTCATCGTCGTACGCATACTGGTGATTCTTCGCTGGTGACTGGAACGCGATTGGAGGTGGCGATGACCCGGGGCGAGCACCCAGAGGTGGTGACACACCTCCACCGAAAAGTGAATCGCGCACAAACCACTTCGTTCGACCTCGACCTTCCTCGTCATCATCCAGTTCCATGTCGCGACCACCACGGCGACGCTGAAAGCGCCCCGATCGAACCACGTACAGCCACGCGCCGGCGATGACGAGAATCACGAGCAAGACTGCTCCACCGACTGAACCAACGACCACTGCCGTCATACTCGATGCGTGATCGTCAGATGCGCCGTTGTCCTCGCTAGCGTCATCGCTGGCATCATCGTCATCTGATGTGTCCGTGACGCACACAGTTAGGTTGTGCACTGTCCTCTGTTTCTTGACGCAGCACGTGAGTGGGTAGACAGAGAAGTCGGTGTTGTTCAGGTCAAACACTTCCAACCCCTCGAGGAACTGGACTTCGTCTTCAGTGAACTGCGGCGAATCCAGCGGATTGCCTTTGAGGTAAAGTTCTCGCAGGTTACTGTGGATGAACACGGCCGCGGGAATATCCGTCAGGTTGTTGCGCTCCATGTGTCTATTGATAAGTTGGAGGATCGATCAGTGACGAGCTCGACAAATCTTGAGAGAATGACAAGCAACAACGTACAGCGTCTGGAGGTTCGGGTACACGGCGCGAAAGACCTCCAGCTGATTGTCTTGCAAGCTCCTAGACAAAGATTCTGCAATTAGAAGCCGACAAAGACAGCGGAGCAGCGAAGACGGTCATGCGTACAGATTTTCGAGGCCCATGATGGCTTCAGTTCCCGCGATGCCTGTGATGTCGTTCATGTCGAGATTCCTGTGTGCATACGAGAGAACGCTACTAAGTTGGCCACGTCTAGCGATTTCGTTTTGCGTTTCAAGGGCACTTACAAGGATGTCATGGAGGTGAAGTTGGCGACAAGGCTCGGGAACGCATCGAGCAGTCCATTAACAAGCGTCAGGTTGGTCAGCGTCAGCGGCAGCACGAGCGGCAGCTGCTCGAGCGGCCCGTCCGCGAGCGCTAGATTGCGCAACGAGACAGTAGTCACGTTGCTGTTGGTGGAGATGACGTCGCCGCCGAAGCCCACGCGCGCCACCTTGTACTTCACCGACTCGGTCGCACTCGTTCCTCCCGCGAGCATGCTGTTTACACCATTGCACAGTAGTGAGTTGTCGTCCATTTTGACTTCACCGTGCAAAAGCCTCCGTACAAGTGGGTGACCGAGTCTGCGAGGCCGGTGTCTCCGACCACTGCGACTTCGTCATTGCTGGCAGACGGGAACTCGTCCGTGTCGTTGCCCAGCGCCGCCACTTCCGCCGCGAAGGCCGCCCCGTCGTCGGTGCGCGCCGCCAGCTCCTGCGCACTCTGGTAGGCCCCGAACGTGACGAGGAACGTGAACGCGTCTTGGTGGTCGTCCTCCCCACTGCTGGAGCCGCCAAATGTCGTGGCGAGGCACTCGAAGGAACAGGAGGTGCTGGCGTCGGCCACGCAGCTCGCGGCCGCGCAGGAGCTCGCGTTGAAGGCCACGCACGGCTGGAGCGTGTCGCAGAGCCCTCCGCAGCTGGTCGACAGCGTCATTGGCTCGAAGTCCGCGCACTGGGCCGCCGCTCGACCCCCAGCCAGCAGCGCGGCCACGAGCGCGGCTCCGCGGCCCATTTCGGCCCTGGAGCGCCTCCGGCCGCGGTTGGCAGGCGACTGGAGCCTCATGGAGGGCGTTGGGCCCATGGAGCGCTGCAGGACGCTGCAGTCGGCCGAGTGGCGCACAGTACGCGGTGAGGACCAGGCCGCGGAGACTTTGCCATTGCGTCACGACGTTCAGACGCAATGTTCAGCACGAAAAAATCTGCCACGGCCCACTGTGTGAGATGGGCGGAAGGTGGGATGTAGCCATCGGAGTGCGATCTATCCAAGTACTTCTCGGTGATTGTACCCGGTTTGTACTGATTTATACTGTGACGCAAAGCAGCGCGATTTTGATGGTCACGCGTGGCGCCAGCGGCTACTTTCTGGCGCGATGTGCTAGGCTGGGAATGCGAATGCATGGGTGGAAGGGAAGTGGAGGTGGAAGGGAGGGAGACATTCGTGGCGACTGACTTGACGTCGATCGACATGTGGCGTGACTCGGTCGATCAGCTCAGCCGCCTCGTCGGTCGCATTGTCGCGGGAATCCGTCATCTCAAGCTGGCAGTGAGCCTGGCGGCGATCATTTGCCATCGCGGGCGTCAAGGACGCAAGGCAGGCGTGAATGCACATGACACAGTGTGTAAAAGATCGTCGGAGCTGGCGAGACGAGCGCTGGCGACACCGCTCAGCCTGCGCTGCCGTCCACCGACTTGAATCAGTCGAGACCCACGTGGCACTCAGGAAGGCTCCGCCACTTGCTGACTGCTGTCCGCGACGTTCTCCTTCCGCCTAGCAAGCGAGCGCCACTGTTACTCACGTCTGCAGAGCTTGAAGCGGTCAGTGGCGGCTTCAGCGGGTCTCCAGCCGCACGTTCCAATGTGATGCAAAAAGGGTCGAAATACAGGGTAGAACGTGTTGAAGTGACAATGTGTCAATGGGCCAATGCTACCAGCTCAGGTCTCGGCGGATCGTGCGCAGCGAGTAGGCCACTTCGGGGGCGGACGGCCGCTCCCCAGGCTCGAACGCTAGGCAGCGAGCGACGAGCGAGCGCAGAGGCCCCGGGCAGTCGCTGCGCAGCGTCGGGCGGGCGTTGCCGGCCGCCACGAGCTGCAGCACGGCCACCAGCGGCATGACGGGCGACCCGAAGTCGTCGTAGGGCAGCACGTGCGTGTCGAGCTCCGTCAGCACCACGCCGAGGCTGTACACGTCCGCCTGCTGGCCGTAGTCGCTCTGGCCCGCGAGCACCTCTGGGGCGACCCAGCGACCGGTGCCCACGCCGGCGGTCATGGTGGCGTGCACCGACTTTGGCCGCGCAGCGCCAAAGTCCGCCACCTTGGCGACCACGCCGTCGCTCTCGCTCGCGTTCAGCAGGATGTTCTTGGACTTGAGGTCGCGATGCACGATGGGGGGCGAGAACGAGTGCACGTACACGAGCGCGTCCGCCACATTGATAGCCATGAGCAGCTTCTCGCGCGTCCAGCTGCCAGCGCTGGAGGAGCCTCGGGGCGTTGGCCGCCGCGAGTGCAGGTAGTCCATCAGGTCGCCACCCTCCATGAACTCGAACAGGGCCTGCAGATCGCGCTGGAAGTGCCACGCCGCGCCGCGGAACCGCACGATCGCCGGGTGATCTAACCTAGCGTTGAGCTTGATCTCAGCCAGGAGGTCGTGGACGCGGACCAGGTCATTGCTGTCGCTACCTGCAGATGGGAGAAGCCGCTTGGACGCCAGCAGCTGCGAGCCTCGGAAACGCACAAGCCAGACGACGCCGAACGCGCCGCTGCCGATTTGTCGAACATCCTCGATGTCCTCGATCTGCACCTGCACGGCCATGAGCTCGGCATCGGACCACAGCGACACACTAACGCTGTGTCCTCCACCGGCGCCTCTGGATCCAGTCGCTGCCGTCGTGGCATTCGACTCCATGTTGGTGTGGGTTGTACCGGTAGCTGCTTTATCGACCGCTGCATTCTTGCGGCGGCGGATCCAAAGGAAGATGCCAATAGCTACTCCGAGTACCACCACGCCAGCAATTGTCGAGCCAATCGCAATTCCTGTGTTGCTAGACGACGATGAAGTTGACGCGGTTGATGGCGCATCAGATGCTGCCGAAGGTGAAGAAGTTGGCGAACTCGAGGATGACGAGCTGCTGCTACTGCTGCTGGTAGCCATCAGCTCCGCGATGCAGAATGTTAGCCCACGAAGCGTCTTCATCGAGTCAACGGCGCAGTCAGAAGTCGCCGTGGCTGCAAAATCGGACGTGGTCAAGTCCAATGTGTCTAACCCGGCCAGGAAATCAAACTGCGCTTGCGTAATGGTCGCGTTGGTAAGTGTGTTGCCCGTCATGTACCTGGTCGCAGGTAGAGAGGAGCGTTAGTATAAAGCTCGGTCTGTCCAAGTGGAGAGCACGAACTCACAAAGAGTAGAGCCTTGGCAAGCCGTAGACGCTCTCCGGGATGGCGGAGAACTCGTTGTTGGTCAGGTAGAGGATCCCGAGGCTCGGCAGCTCGGCCTCGAAGGACGTCAGGTAATTCTCCGCGAGACTCCTGCATCGTCATTCAACATTAGCAGCTGCCTAGCGAGGGTGTATGAGGGACAGGCCCAGCCGTACAGGATGCGCAGGTTGGGCAGCGATGACAGGCTGAACGTTTCGAGCGCGTTGTTGCGCAGGTACATTTCTGTGAGGCTGGTCGGGATTTTGGCTGCGAAGTCATCGCCGAGGTCGGGCCCGAGCTCGAGGTTCTCGAGCGACAGCAGCGTGAGCGCCGAGGCGTTGGCCACGAAGGTCCCGTCGTCCGCGAGCCTCACGCCAGCGACCTTGCCGCGCACCCACTTCTCCATGCTCGACCCGCCGTAGACGGCCCTATTGGTGCGTCCAGAGCGCGTCAGTCCCC
Organism: Phytopythium chamaehyphon; assembly: GCA_023334415.1. Lineage (NCBI taxonomy): Eukaryota > Oomycota > Peronosporomycetes > Pythiales > Pythiaceae > Phytopythium > Phytopythium chamaehyphon. The sequence goes on along the minus strand of JAASGX010000269.1, from coordinate 5,807 downwards.
CAAGCCACCACAGACACTAAACATGACTGCAAGCGGCACGTACATGCCCTCGGTGTCACCGATGTCGAGCGTGCCCAGCTGCGTGAGCTCGTCGTTGCTGGCAGCCGCGCGGCCGTCCGTGTCATTGGGCAGCGCTGCGACCAGGGCGTCGAACACCTCGTCGGTCTCCCGGGCCCTCGCCGCGACTTCCGCGGGGCTGTGGTAGCTGCCGAAGGGCACGAGGAAGTCGAGTCCCCACGAGTCGTAGGCCTCGGCGAAGCACTCGACGGCGCAGTCGGCCGCCGCCACGAGGCACGGCACGTGGGCGGCACACTGGCCGCCGCAGGCCGTCGACAGCGTGGCCGCGGGCGCCGAGCAGGCCGCCTGGACGCTGGCGCTGGAGCTGGAGCTGGAGCTCGCGGCCAGGGCTGCGGCCAGCAGCAGGCGCATTGGCAGCAGCGGACAATTAGCGAGGAGCAGGCGATGCGGTAATGGAGCAGCGGAGACCATGGCGAGTCCCTGGTGGCGTTGTAGGTACGGGCGGGCATACAGCGCGTCATATATTTGCGGCAGGTGGTGGCACAGGGGAACGAGCAACAGTACGTGTCTGGCAGTAGAGGCGGCGCGTTTTTCACTGTGCGAATGGTGCTCTGGGTTGGGATTTCCATACAAACGCTTGGAACATGCGCGAGAGACCGGCGTTATCAGGTCGTCCAGTCGGCCGATGGAGACGCAACACAGCACTCGACGCCTTCGTTGACGTCGATGGCGACGAGATCAGGGATAGCAACGCGGTGCCCGTTTTCGATTATCAGCGCAGCTTTGCGTGGCACCAAGGTGATTTCGTCAGTCAGTAATGGCCGCTCGAGCATTCCCCATGAGATTTTGCCTTTCGGCCGTGTGTGCTGCAAATCTCACTGCGTGATCGTGCTTCAATCGCAGTCAATTGTTTCTGCTGGCGTCGGCTTACAAAGCCTGTGTGCTGACTCTGCAAAGTCCCGACTCATGTTGTTCAGCTTAGCATATTAGGAATTACTCGTACACAAGCAAAAAAGGAGGACGCTGCGGTCTTGCCACGTTCACGGGCGGCGGGCGACGAGCTACACGAACGCTTCAGCCGGGAACAGCGCCTTTAGCATTGTTCGGAGCGCATAGGCAACTTCCGGTGCTGCTGGCCGATCTTTCGGGTCCTGCGCCATGCACCGCTCGGCCAGTTCGCGGATGTCCTTGGGGCACCCTTCGCCAAAACTCGGCCGGATCTGATCGAGCGCCACCATCTGCAGCACGGCAACCTCGACCAACAAGTTGCCGTTCGGACCACGAGCCTTCTCGTATGGGATCGCGTGTGTATCAAGCTCCGACAATAACACGCCAAAACTGTAGACGTCGGCGGCCTGGTCGTAGTCTTGGGTGCCCGCCAATACCTCTGGGGCGAGCCAGCGACCAGTGCCGACACCTTGCGTCATGGTATTGTCCTCAGACGTGTACCGAGTGGACCCAAAGTCCGTCAGCTTAGCTTGCATGTCGCTCGATAGCAGCACGTTGCGCGACTTGAGGTCGCGGTGCACGAGCGGTGGGATGAACGAGTGCACGTACACGAGAGCCTCGGCAACGTCGATCGCTAGCTGTAGCTTGAGTGCCGTCCACGACCGATTTGAGTTCGCGTCGGCAAGGTAAGACCGCATGTCACCATTCTCCATGTACTCGGAAAGCGCTTGCAAATCGCTCTCGATACTCCACGCAGCTCCGACAAATTGCACAATTTTGGGGTGGTCCATCGTTGACATCAGTTTGATCTCCTCCACAAAGGCCATGGTACGCTCGCGGTTGAGCAGATCCTTGCGAAGGCGTTTGGATGCCAGCAGCTGCGAGTTACGGTAGCGCACGAGCCACACTTCACCGAACGCGCCACTTCCGATGCGCTTTAAGTCTTCAATGTCGTCTGCCTTAACCTGGACAGCCAGCAGATCCGAGTCGAGCCACAGCGACATGATTCCGCTTGCGTGCTCGGAAATTCCCGACGCAGCAAGCAGCGTCCGTGACGTACCAGGAGCAAACATATACCCTGGTGCGAGTGGAGTCTCAGTCTTCTTCTCGTCCTTAAGTTTGGCGCGACGGCGGTAGATACAGAAGATCAAAAGAGCAAACAGCCCCAGTACAGCAACACCGCCGACCACACCGCCAATGATAATTCCCGTGTGGTTTGAACCCGCTGATTGAGTATTCCCTTCAGACGGCTTGGACGAATCCGTCGACGTGGAAGTGGACTGGCACAGGGTGACGCTGTGCACGACCACATAGTTGGTTGACGCGCACGACAAACCACCGGCAATGTCGTCGTTGGTCAGCGCGAACGATGTCAAGTTTTGCAGAAACGCAATCTCGTCGGCAGTAAATGTGACGTTTTTGATAGGGTTTCCTGAGAACATGCTACAACAGGTACAACGGATTAGCGGCTTCAATATCATACTCACGACAGCCTGAACAACGTACAGTGCCGAGAGGTTCGAGAACTCGAAGATGGAGGTCGGGATTGCTGTCAGGTAATTGTTGGACAAATCCCTGTGCACTCGGGTGTCAAACAAAGTTCATGACACTCCTAGCAGGGAGAAAAGCATTCTGGAGACGCACAGTGATTCGACGGCAGGAAACACGGCTTCAAAACTTGAAATGTTGTTTTCTGACAGGGTCCTGCAGTCCAGCGTCACATCCTCTAATATCAGCAGCAGCATGAACGAGTAAGAAGAAAAAACTCACAGCGAAGTGAGGGAGTTGGAGGTGGCGTCAGCTCCCACAGATGTTATGTAGTTCTTGTCCATCTTTCTGCGTGATCATCACATGGCAACAACTCAGTGGCTTGCAATGTAGCTGCCATACCAGCTCGAATCCATACAACGTTGTGAGAGACGAGAAATTGGCGATCGCTGTCGGGAATGTGTACATCAGCATGTTGACGAGTGTCAGATCTGCGACTGAGGTCGGCAGCAGCTCGGCGACCTCCTCTGCCTGGTTCTTGAGGTTCAGGTTGCGCAGTACGATCGTGGTGATGGTCGTCATGCTCGTCAGGAAGCCCGTGTCGAACGTCATGTACGATACCTTGCTCTTGAGCGATTCTGTGCTGCTCGGGCCCCCTATGAGTGAGCTGCGTTGAGAGGTTGCCGACACGGCGCAGAGATTATTAGTCAGCACTTGCGCGATTAACGACCAAGTTTCGTCCTTCCGTACAATGTCTCGGTGACCGGGTTGATGTCCAGAGCCCCTGCGGCCGACATGATGTTGTTGCCAGAGTAGGCGTACTTTTTGAAGTCCTTGGTGAAGCTGTCGATCTCGTCGTCGTATCCGCTGTCGAGGACCCGCGCGGCCTCCTCCTCCTCGCTCTCGTAGTCCCCGAAGGGCACGAAGAAGATGAGTTCCGCGTCGCTGTCTTCGTACGGCGTGAAGCAAAAGTACGAGCACTCGCTGCCTTGGCTGCCGCTCCCGCTGCCGTCCTGGCAGCCCGAGCACGAGTCCGAGGCGTTGTAGACCGAGCACGGCATGTACTGGTCGCACACGCCGCCGCAGTCAGTGAGGAGCTTGGAGGGCGTGGCCTCGCACACGTCGTCGGCCGCCGCCAGCGGCGCCGTCAGCGCCAGCGACGCCAGCAGCAGAGGCAGCGAGCGGGCCATGGCGAGTGGGCGAGCGGCGCAATGCGGACGCGATCGCCGTCTACAGTACTAGGCAGACGCACTATCGATACGCAGAGGAGCTGCTGGGCATGGCGACGTGATGGGGACAGGTGTGACACAAGCGGAGACCGTGCCGTTGCAGGCGGCGGCGTTTAAAACGCGGTGCATTTCAAGTAGTCAGCGCGGGTGTTAGTACAGCAATAGCACCTCATTTTGAGACTCTGATGACGCTGAACCTTGAACTCTGGGCTCGCGGTGCCACAACAATCCGCGCTGTACGGACTATACTCATACAAAAATCAAGATGTCGAGCTGACTAGGGATCGGTTTCGGTGGACCACACGAGTAGATCATCGCGCACACGTCGCAGATGTACCCATCCCACTTCAACTTGCTGGGGCCATCGAGGGCTCCGCTAGCCTCGCGAGCGCCTCGCACGCCCCTCAATGGCCCCAGCAGCCCCAGCAGCTCGCCTGTCGGCGTCCAGCAGGCCAACAGCCTGCCTGTCAGAGCCCTGAGCGCTCGAGCAGCTCCCACTTTCCATCTCGCCCTTCGCCGCCATGGTCTCCGCTGCCTCCAATCCCCAAGCGCCGCCTGTCGACGGCCAGCCCTCGCCTCGCCTCGAGCTCCCGGCCAACGCCTTCGCGGGGCTTTCAGTCGCGACGCTGGCGGCTGCCAACGACGCCGTGGACCTCGCGCTGTCCACCGGAGCCGCGCAGGACCAGTACGAGAGCGCGGTCGACGTCTGCTGCGGCGACCTGCTGGCCGAGCGCGAGCGCCGCGCCCTGACCGCGGGCTTCCTCGGCAAGGTGCGGGCTGGACCTGTTCGCGCGCTACTGGAGCCCCGAGACGGCCTCGGCGGCCGCCGTCGTCGCGCAGTTCACGTTCCTCACCGCGCTCTTCAGCGCCGACGACGTGCGCGACAGCCGCAGCGCCTCCCCAGAGCACGTGGAGCTCTTCGCCGAGGCCTGCGCGCAATCCCCGAGCTCGTGGGCCAGCTGTGGTCCAGCAATGCGCATGAACAGCTAGCGGAGAACCAGAGCGGAGGTTTCGGCTCGGAGCTGGAGCTGTTCGACGCCGCCGTCGAGCGGCTTGAGGACTTTGGCAGCCGAGAGATGGACGCGCACGCGCGGCTGCTGGCCCTGGCCTGCGCCCAGGTGCGTGTGGCTGCGGGCTCGGACGCCGCCTACGCGTGGTTAGCGCGCGAGTGCGCTACATGGGGCGCGCACTCGTTCTCCATCCGGCAGCTCGACATGGCGAGCGTGCCCACAAGCCAGCTGCTGCTGCACCGCTACAGAGAGGGGGCGACGACGCTCACCATTGTGCACATGCTGGTGGCCTTGGGGTTGCGCATCTCGCCCGAGCTCGTCGAGCTGCTCACCGAGCGAGAGCAGCAGCGAGACATGGAGGGCGACACCTCGCTGCTCGTCAGCGCGGGGCTGCACATCTGCCTCGTGAACGACATCCTGTCGTACGACCGTGACCAGGGCGAGGCTGGGTTCCTGCAGAACTTCGTCGAGTACCAGCGGCGCCACGGAGTGGCCGCTGGGAGCTTCGACGCCGCGGTGAGCGCCACCGTCGAGCACTGCAACGCTCTCGTCCGCGCCATGAAGAAGGACGTGGAGACGCTGGCGGCTCGCCAAGGCCTAAAATGCATTGCGCGAGGGGCTGCTGACAGCGACCGCAGCAACGATGCTGACACACTTCGCGTGGTGCTGAAGACCGTCGCTCGCTCCGTCCTCGGGAACATCCGGTGGTCAGCCGAGTGCGCGCGCTACTCGCGCGTGGAGCTCATCATGGGGCTGGTGTCGGCGCCGTGAGGGAGCGCTAGTGCGAGTTCGTTTACTTTGATCCGCAGAAATCATACACAGTCATGTTTGTGCTTGAGCGTTGCTGATCGAGCAGGTTGAGTTGGTGTTGGCGTCTCTGTCGTTCAAGGTGGCCGAGAGGAGTACATTGCGCGACTTGAGGTCACGGTGGATGAGTGGTGGCTGGAACGAGTGCACATACACAAGCGCTTGGGCGACATCAATCGCTAGCTCGAGCTTGACCTTGGTCCAGTGACGAGGCGTATTGGACTCGGCGAGGAATGTGCGCAGATCTCCGTTATCCATGAACTCGAAGAGTGCCTGGATGTCGGCCTCAATACTCCATGCAGCGCCT
>JAASGX010000268.1:0-29990 GCA_023334415.1 Phytopythium chamaehyphon | reverse complement strand
GCGCTTGTCCCGGTCCGGACGAGGGCTATGAGGGTTTCCCCGGTGCTGTTTGTGAAGTCGTGAACACGGACCCGAACACCGGCGACGATGTCTACGGCTGTGTGGTGGGCGACTACGACTCGTCTGGCTACGAGGACTCATCGGACAGTGAGGACTGGGTTCCAGCTGAGCCTAGTGATGCTCCTTGTGCAAGCGATTCTTCCGACTCGAGCGATGAGTCAGTGACACCAGCTCCCACCTCTGTTGACGACGAGGACTGTGGCTCTGCGAGCAACTCCACAACCCCAGCACCAACAGCTGTGGACGACGAAGACTGTGGATCGGCAAGCAACGCCACGACTCCTGCACCGACCACTGCGGACGACGAAGACAGCGACAGCGAGGACGATAGCAGTGCCTCCTCGACGACTTCAACCAGCTCTGGTCCTTGCCGCCAGCAGGGCTACTCGCCCATGAGCGTTGTTGGCCAGGTGGTCATTTTCTGCGTGGAGGGCGACCCGTGCGTGGCGTCTAACGCAGACGGCGTGTGCCCCGGTCCCGGTGAAGGCTACGAGAACTTCCCTGGCGCGCGGTGCGATGTCGTGAACTCGGACCCGGCGTCAGGCGAGGACGTGTACGGCTGCGTACTCGACGTGTAAGTCTAGGGTAGTGGACGAGAGGAGAAGCGTCGAGTGTGCATCTAGCTGCGCAGTACGCGGCAGCAAGTGTATGAGCAAATATGAACAGTGTGTTTCATTTGAGCGAAGTGCTTTGATTAGCGAGATCCTGGTGCATGATCGCAGAGCAATCATTGCCCACTTGTCCGGAGAGGCCATCAAGGCAGGGCATCATAAGGAATGCTGCATGCCTGATGCAATTTTCGCCGCATAATCGTCAAATGCAAGTCGTATGACGAGGAGACAGGAGACTGGAAAAAACTTGCCGAGGTTGCTCCGCGTGAGAGACGACAGCATACGCTACTTTTGTTAACATCGGTTGCCGATCACACATGCCCAACGAATCTACAGGATCCGATAGCTCACCTGTCGTACCTCGGATTTGAAAAGGCTCCAGGACAGCCACATGGTCGAGCACATCGACTGCCTCACTCGAGTCTCAAACGGAGTCAGGTAGGCATGGCGCATTGCTTCTGCGAGCAAACTTCCGACACTGGTCAGCGATCATCCGCGTGGACAACTCGGATCTTGCAGCTCTGGACCCCAGTACAGCCACAGCCTGCGGGCTAAACGTGAAAGTCTCGGAATCGGACGGCGAATGCCAAGCGTGAAATGCACAGCCTTGGCCAGTGGACACCAATGCATTGCACTCACAACATATGACTGTCAGAGCAATGCGAGTGCGTGGCGGCGTCTTCTCCCACTGCCGCAGTGACTGGATGAGCAAGCCCAAAGGGAGAAAGATCCTGGTGTTGCAGGCGTAACCGCTCGAACAGCAAGCGCATCACTTTGACTCGCGTGAGGCTCGGGGGCACGCGCGCAGATTCCGCCGATAGCTAGGTGCAACGCGAAGATTCAGCGTAATATAACCGCTCAGCAGCCGCGCCTCATTTTAGTCAACATACTCTGATTAAGACGATTAAACCCATCTCGAATAGAGCGCTCTGATATCCACTCCAGAGCGAACCCATGCTCACGTAATTTACGCAGCGGTGGCTGTGATATCCTTCCGAAGTCCTCACCCATGGGTTGAATCATGGGGCCTTCCCTTCATGGGAGGAGATCCAGCGGCGGAAGGCCAGGCATCCCCCGTCCTCGCTCCCTCACTCGGCAATTCGCCAGCCACCCCGCAAGCTCCTTCTCCGCTTCACGCCCCCAAGGCTCCAGCCCTCGCTCGCCATGCTGTCGGCCAAGCTGCTCACGCTCGCGCTCGCCGCCACCTCGGTCTCGGCCGGCCGCCACCACCACCACCACAAGCGCCACCACGCCAAGTCCTGGTGGGACTCGACCTCGGCCTCGTGCTCGGACGGCGGCCAGTCCGTCAGCGTCGTCGGGTGGCAGGACCCCGGGTGCATCGACGCCGGTGTCGCCATGTGCGTGGCCTCGGCCTCGGACGGCGCCTGCCCTGATGGCGCCGATTGCGCCGTCGTCACGTACGACGCCAGTGGCGCCGAGGTCTACGGCTGCAAGCCCGCGGCCTGGGACGACTGCGGCGACTCGACTGTGACCTGCGGCGACGGCCAGACGCCCGTCAGCGTGGTTGGCTGGACCGACTCGGGCTGCGTCTACGACGACCCGAACGTCGACGATGACGTCTGCGTGGCCTCCTACTACTGGGGCGCGTGTCCCGATGGAGCCGCCTGTGGCTGGGTGACGCAGGATGCCGACGGCAACGACGTGTACGGCTGCTACGCCGTGGACCTCACGGAGGACGGCGACGAGTGTGTGCCCGTGTCGGTCGTCGGCTGGGAGTACAACGGCTGCATCGACAGCGAGGAGAACATGTGTGTGGCCGACAACTCGGAGGGCGAGTGCCCGGACGGCTCGTGGTGCGGCGTTGTCCAGTGGGACGCCGACTGGAACCCGAGTGTGTGGGGCTGCATCGACGACTACTACTACGAGTACGACGACTCGGACTGCGCGGCCGTGCAGGCGCCGTGCGATGAGGGCTATGACGAGATCGGCGTTGTCGGCTGGTCGGCCAACGGCTGCGTGCCGTCGGGCAGCAACGTGTGCGTGGCGGACGTCTGGGACGGCGAGTGCCCGGAGTCGAGCGAGTGCTGGCCGGTCAACTACAACGATGACGGCAGCTACGTGTGGGGCTGCGTCGCCACCTGGGACGACTACTCGGCTCGCCACCACCACCACCACCGCCGCCAGCGCAAGTCGCCGGCCACCCACGCCAAGAAGCACCACCAGAAGAAGCGCCACCACCACAAGAAGCACCACCGCAGCAACTAAGTGTCAGTCTCGACTGGCGTCTAGTGCGAGCTACTAGGCTGGGCTGGGCCGGGGCTCACTCGTGAGCTCCCGCCTAGTGTTTCTTCGTATGTACATGCTTCCTGACTGCCCGTCTAGCCGCTCGCGGCCGTGGGCCTGTGTCGCATAACAAAACAATATCATGAACGTTCACCACACGCACTGTGTCTGCTTTTGCATTGACCCGAATGAAAGATGACGATTGGCTTTCATCACTAGCTACTTGGTGACACGAAACTGCTTGAGCATCTGCAGAGAGCCACAACATGATGAGCTCACCACGACCAGTCATTCATCAGCAATTGACAGGCATTGCAACCCACCTCCTCCTCCAGCGGGTGGACGTCGCCGGCGATGACGAGGCAGTGCAGCGGGGCGCCAAAGTCGGCGGTCAGCAGCTCGTCCATGGTGCCGGCGATGATGGTCTGGTCCTTCTGCCCGAGGCGCGCCATACCGACGCAGAGCGTGTCCTTGTCGTAGGCGCCGCCCTGGCGCTTCTCCTCGACCTCGATGAGCTGCTCGATGGCCTGGTTGACCGTCATGAAGCGCGGTGGCAGGTACACGATCTTGCCGCGGCACATGGCCTCGAAGTCGGGCTCCTTGACCTTGATGTCCAGCAGGCACAGCGTGTGCATGCCGCCTTTGCGGTTGTACTCGATCTTCTCGTAGAAGCTGTCGGGGCGCCACTCGTCGCGGAAGAACGGGATCGAGATGGTTTGCCCGAACGAGTACAGCTGCAGCCCGCAGGACGCCGCGGCGCCCATCACGGACGCATTGTGCACCACCTGCACCTCAATCTGCAGCTCCTGCGCGCGCAGGATCAGGTCCGAGTGCGTCGTGGCGCTGCATTATTGCGTCACTTGTCAGGTCAGGCCTCTCCTTCTTCCAGCCAACTCCACACCAATAGACAGAACAACCCACCAGAGCGGGTCGCCGACCACGAGGAAGGCCACGTCGTCGTCCTTGGCGTGCTCGAAGATCTGGTCCGCGCCCGTCTCGACGCAGTCGCGGTCGGCCAGGATCACCTCGCGGCCGTAGAACTCGCCCTGCGCCACCCATTTTCGTGAGCTCCACCGGTGCCTATGACTTGCGACTCCACTGCACTCCACTACCGCACCAGCTTGGCGTGGTCGATGCCCAGCACCGACGTGTAGTTCTCCAGGAAGACCTTCTTGCACTTCTTGACGGCGTTGAGCCCGCGCAGCGTGATGTCCTGCTCGTCGCCGAGCCCCAGGCCGATGACGTACAGCACCATGACGCCGGCTTCTTGCGCGAGAGTTGCGATTTTGATGGCCAGGCGAACAGCGGAGGCTGTTTGACCCTTTATATAGCATAATACTGCGAGTCACTTGATGTTTCTATGTGGAACGAAATCTGTATGATAGGTTGGCGGCTATATGGAGCATCAAGCACGTGCGCTCTTCACTGCTTCTTCTCGCTGCCGCTGTCATCGCTGTCGTCGTCGTCGTCGTCATCTGAGGCCTCGAGCTCGTCCTCTAGAGGGCTGCGTCGAGGCGGCAGCTCGCCGTTCTTCTCCAGCTGGTCTCGGTCCATGAGTCGCGGCAGCGCCAGGTCGATGTAGTACTCCTCGTTCAGCAGCGCGTCGATGATCTCGTCCACGTGCGTGATCTCCCAGCCTGGCGTTGGCGAGCATGGCGGTTGAGTCGCCTGTCAGTCAGCAACTTGCACCAAGCAGCGACGCGTGGTGAACATGGCGAAGGACGCACCGATGACGTTGCGCTTGCGGATCTTGCGGTAGTCGCTGTACAGCGGCTCGAGCAGCGAGTAGACCTCGGTCGGCCGGCCCACGAGCCGCAAGTACACGGCGCCCAGCACCGTCACGTATCTGCGTGGAGCAGTCAATGTTAATGACGTTGCAAATGGCAAACCTATCATGCCAAGACGATTCAGCACAGCAAGCGCCACGCACTTGTAGTCCTCGTTCTCGATGAACTGGCGCACGACCTCGGTCTCGGGCTGCAGCTGCAGCATCTTGAGCAGCAGGCAGAGGAAGTGCGTGGGCTGCTGGTTGCCGCCGAAGGTGCCGCCGAACTCGCTCAGCTCGACGGCCTTGTCCACGAGCGACTCGGCCGTGAGCCCGAAGCACTGCTCCTTCCAGTACACGCTCGAGTAGATGCGGTTGCGCATGATCTTCTCCACCAGCGACTGCGGGTTCACGCCGTGCACGCTCTGCGCCCCCGGGTCCGTCGCGTTCATCTTAGCCGTCTCCTTCCAGCAGCGCCTCGCTTGGCCAGCAAAATGCAGAATATTGGAGCCACTGCGTTGGGACCAAATTGGTCCCATACAAACGCCAAGTGATTTGGGCAAAGTGGTATCATTGCCAAACGACGCAGATCCATGCCGACGAGACGGTCGTCCAAGGCCGAGCTGGCCGTGCGCAGCGCCCGCGCCGCCATCCTGTCCAGCAACGTGCGCCTCTGCTATATAAGCGTGTCTACTGCATGTGCGTGCTGACCGCCTGCTAGTACCTGAAGTTGGAGGCTGCGCGCGATGGGCTGGAGGCGCTGCTGCGCAACTGGATCCGCGAGTTCGCGAGCCTGGCACCGCCCGAGTCAAAGCCGGACGAAGACGCCGACGGCGTGGCCAAGGAGATCGCACGGGACGTGGCGGCGCTGTGGGTGCGCTACGCGCGGCTGGAGGCCGAGCTGCGGCAGTTCGGGCGCGCCGCGGGCGTCTTCGAGCGCGCGCTCGCGTGCCCCGTGGGCGGCCGAGCGCCCGCCGTGTGGAGCGAGTACGCGCGCTTCTGCGCTGAGCGCGGGCGGTTGGCGACCGCGCGCAAGGTCTTCAAGCGCGCGCTCAAACAGCTGCAGGTGAGGCCGTGGCTACTATTAGGCGGGACATGGAAGCTCATGGAGGTGCAATCGGGTAGGGAGAGGCCAGGGAGGCCGTACTGGAGAGCTACCACGCGTTCGCGTGCGCGTTCATGCACGTGCGGCTGTCGCTCGCCGACTTTCGCTGGTGTGTGTTCCCGGACGAGCGCGAGACCGATAGCAGCAGCACGGGTCGGCGGGAGCTGTCGCTGGCGTGCGACCAGGACCGCTCCGAGTTCCACGAGATCTGGCACGCAGCCATCGACCGACTGGCGCTGGTGTCGCCGGCCACGGTTTCGACCGTGTCGAGCTTGACGGGCTCACGCCTGGACGATGGCACTTCCTGCATCTCATCTACAGACGACGCCGGCAGCTCGTCCGATCAGGACGAGGCTCGGCCCGTCGAGCCCGTGACGCCGCTGGCGTCCACGTCAAAGCCTCCGCGACTCAGCAAGCGGCAGGCGTCGCTGCAGTCGGCGCGAGAGAAGCGCTCGGAGCGCCGGCGGGAGCTCGTCGCGTGCGAGTTCTGCCAGCAGCTTGTGACGCGCGCCTGCAAGCGCGGCCACGCAATGCGCTGCCGGCTGCGGCTCGGCGTGGCCATGAGCGAGGCCGAGCGCCGCGCCGCAGTCGACTTTATCGAGCGCGAGCGGCTCAAGCGCGCCAAGTACCGCGACAGGAAGCGCGCCGCCTCGTGAGCCGGCGCCAATTGCGGCGACGAGCGAGCAGCAAAGCCAGCAGTTTCCGCGCCATCAACGCGAGCACTTACCTTATCAGGTGCCATTGGCACTGCTTGGTGCCCATTAGCGATCCTTGGCAGGCGCCGTTCGGGGGGTCCAGTCTGAGAATCGAAGGATAAGGGTTCACATGATATGCTGAGGGTTATTGTTTGTCACAGTCTAAATAGACTTGAAACACCGAGATCAGGTAATCTTTTTGACGCGGGTACCATATCCTAGAGGCTCATGGTTGAAGTTGAAGCTGGGCTTTCCTTTAACAGACGCACGCCAGCAACAACTCCTCCTCGGCCTCCTCCTCGTCATTCAGCCTTTTGCCGAGTCCCCAGCAAGCCTCTCCAGCAACAACCCCCCAAGACCTCGTCAAGATGGCTGCACGCAACATCGCCAAGAAGGGCAAGGCCGTCTGGCTCGGCGACTCGTCGGTGCGTCCCTTTGGCGCTGTGTAGATGGAGAGAGCTGCAGTGTGACTGACTGGACTGGCTGGCGTTGCAGACGTACCCGCTGCTGTTCCTCATCTCGTTCGGCGTGGTGATGCTCGGGTCGACGGGAGTGCGCCACCTGTCGCGCTGTCCCGACGTCAAGGTGGACCGCGAGAAGCGCAAGCACCCGGAGCTGGCGCTCAAGGACGACCTCGCCTGGCGCTCGCACCGCTCGGTCATCGCCAACCTCCACAAGAACCCGGTCAACACCAAGTCGTACTTTGACTGAGCGGCGCCTGCAAATCATAAGTGGTAGCAATCCAACACGCGCTGCACCCGTCTATCTGTCTTTTACCATTCCGAGGCCTATTCGCACTCCTTTAACTCGTAGTTGCGCTCGTCGCTAAAGAGCGCACGCAGCAGCTCATGCGTCAGCGCGTGACCGGGACTCGTCGCGAAGAAGTAGCCGTGGATAGGCCGCCCAGCCAGCCCCAGGTCGCCGATGCAGTCGAGCATCTTGTGCCTCGCCCACTCGTCCGCGAACCGCAGGCCGCCCTCGTTCAGCACGCGCGGCTGCTCCGCATTGGTCTGGTCGTTGGCGAACACCACGGCGTTGTCGAGCGATCCGCCTAACGCCAATTCGTGCGCGCGCATCCACTCGACTTCGTCCTCGAACGTGAAGGTCCTCGCCGCCGCAATGTCCTGCGCGAACGCCTCCATGTTGGCCTCGGGGTCGGCGCCCAGGTGGAACTGGCACACGCGCAGCCCCAGGCCCTTGTGCTCAAAGTTGACGTGGACGCTCAGGTCGAGCGCCGGTGGCGTCGACGCCTCGGCCGCGCCGCCCAGCGCCGCGGGCCGCGGCAGCAGCCACGCGGCCTTGTCATTCTGCAGCACCTGCACGGGCCTTCGGATGCTCAGGTAGCTGAGCTTGGCCCCTCGCTGCGTCTCGACGCCGGCCCCCTGGATCGCCCGCAGGAACTCGAGGCTGCTGCCGTCCAGAATTGGCAGCTCCGCGTCTTCGCGCTCGCTCGAGGGCGACATCGACACCTGGACGCTCGCGTTGGTCACACCGCTCGCCACCAGCGCCGCCATCAGGTGCTCGACGGTCGCCACGCCCGCGCCGGTCGCCTGCGACGCCAGCCGCGAGCACAGCTGGCTCCGGCGGGCGTCCACGTTCGCGACGCTCGCGGAGATGACGGAGCAGCCGGGCGAGGAGCCACAACGGAACGAGACGCCCGAGCCTGCGGGCATCGGCAGCAGCTCGACGCTCGCCGCTTGGCCCGAGTGCAGCCCCACGCCCACCAGGCGCACGGCGCGCCGCAGCGTACGCTGCCTCCTCATCGGCATCGAGTTGATGGAGATCGCGGACTTATAGTTCTCGCGGGCATGTCCCCTGGTGACAGGAAGATGGGTCCACCCCGTCCCGTCTATGGCATAAATCACCTACGATCTGATACCAATTGTAGGAGGTATTTTTAAATGCTATTGACCTTCTGTTGCAGCTCTCATCTCGCTGAGCTATTCGAGATCGCAGGCGATGCTGCTGCCAGAAGATTCCTTCGGTCACTCAAAGCTGTCGCCATTTTCGATTTCCATTCGCTTTGCACCATGAATCACTTGATACAGTGTCAAATACCAACAAAATTGACTAAATTTACATTAAAACAAACCATGAATCGCATCACACAGGTCTTTCCAGGATGTCGCCTTCGATTTTTCGAGTCACTCCGCTTCTCGGCTTCTCTCTGCCTCTTGGCGTGGCGCCGACGGCCGCGGCCTGCGCCAGCTCTCAGTTCCTGCGTGTGCAGCAGCTACCAATAGACTCCATCGAGCCCAGCTAGCCACCGCTAGCCACCGCTACACCCCAGCCCGGCTCATTACTCACCGCGCGCGTCCCCGGTCTGTCTCCCTCATGCCAGTCGGCGGCGAGCGCGACCGGCGCCAGGCGCCGCCGGTGCTCGTTCCGTCGCGCGCGGCGCGGGCTTCCAGGCGCCGGCCGCCGCTCGCAGCACCCGCCAGTGGCCACTCTGCCTCCAGCTCGACCTTGAGCGGCGCCAGCGGGCCGGCGGCCGCGCGCGGCTTGCGCAAGCAGGCCAAGAAGCGACGGGTCGAGGCGTTCGCAGGCCCCGGCAGCGCCGCCAGCTCGGTGCGCTTCCTGGACGACCCGGAGCAGGGCCGCGCGCGCTTCGTGCCGGACACGACGAGCGAAGACGAGAGCTGCGCCGAGGACCTGGCGGCGCGGCCCACGGGCTTCCGTCGGCGCGCCACGGCGCTGACCGACGCGCGGCGGAGGCCGGAGGCTCCGGCTCCGATTGCAACGCACCACAATCAGCGGATCCGACAGCAGAGCCTTCCGGTAAACAGAGAGCAGCAGAGCAGACGCTCGATTGGCTCGAGAGACTCCAGGGAGCGCAAGCAGCCATCGCCGCGGCCTCTTTCGACGGCCGACGACGCCACGGCGGCGCGAATGCTGCGGTCGCTCGGGTCCTGGTCGTCCTCCATGTCCTCGTCGTCCTTCCGGCTGTCGATGCGGCCCTCGGGCGCGGGGGCTGCGTCCGCAGGTGGACAGGCGTCGATAGAGCAGCGGCTTCTGTCGTCGTCGGCGTACTCGACGTCGTCGCAGGTGGAAGACGGCGTGCTGATCGCCCAGGCGCGGCAAGCCAAGAAGCAGCTTGAGGCGGTCGCCAAGCGACAGGTTATGGTCGGCAAGTGGAAGCCGCTCGTGCGCTCCAAGCCCGACTGCCAGGTATTTGACTCGGCCAGCACGACCAAAGACCAGTACAGCGTCGTCGCCAAGCTCAACTTGCCGTGCAGCTTGCGCGAAATTATGAACGTGTTCTCCACAGACCACGGCAACGAGTTCCACCGGAGCATGGAGGCGCTTTTCGGCGACCAGTACGTCTACGGAGTCGGTCTACGGTCGGTGGATTGCAGCTCGCTGCTTACGCGAAGGTCGTCCGGGCAGCTACTCCACCCACCCCGTCGACCAAGCTTCCCTTCGTACTTTCCGCAACTCAAGACGGCAAAGCTCTCGCTGAACGCAGTCTCTTTGCTGCAAAAACACAGACTCGTTTGGAAGCAGCGCAACATGTGCTTCTTGGACTATCTCGAAGAGAAGATCGACGACAAGTCGGTGATTCGCGTACTACGCACCATGGACGACATCGGGGACGACGACGATGAAGACGAGCCGTCATCTGTCTCGATGACAACATCAACTGCTGGATCAAGCAGCCGACAAACCCAACAGCATCCTCACCATTCGCACTCCACTGCTAGCGATCGTGAGCGTCGACGCGAGCTTCATGGCATCTCCATCGGGTACATTCTGCAGGAGGACTCGGAAGAAAAGTTCACGCGGCTGTTCTTCTACGCCACTGCTCGGCAGCCGATAGGCGACGTGGGTCGCAAGGTCTCGCAGTCTGCTGTGCAACTCTTGCGGGCTATGGCTATGAAGGCTTGCGCACTGGAGGCCGTCGTTCTCCGTCGGCGGCTGGGATTCTACCCGCTCGTGCCGCTCCCGACCGAAGGATCCGTCACTCAAATCGCGTACTGCTCGGCGTGCTACATTCCATTCAGCATGCTCCGTAAGAAGCACTTTTGCCGCCTGTGCGGCCATTACACATGCCGCAAATGTTCGAGCATCCAGCCAGTCGAGAAGACAGTCGGTGCCATCGGGAAGCACCGCATCTGCGTGACTTGCGTCCGCCGCGTGAGCTATACCGTGTTCACCACTGGCACAACCTTCCCGCCCAAGGGAGTATCTACCGCAGCTGGCAGCGGTAGCAAGTCGCTGGAAGCAAGCTTCGGTGTTGGGTCGCTGGCCGAGATCCCCGAGGACGAGTCGCCTCCCATACTAGAAGATCTCGCCGCGACCGACATTGAAGACATTGCGATGCTGAATCCGGGCGAGTCGACTGACGTTCGTGTATATATGAAGAGCTTGTTAACCAGCAAGAACAAAGGGCAGCAGCGCGTTGAGGACATTGACCCTGGCGTCCGGCGACTCTCGGGTAGCGACATCGACGCGTGGATGGACAGCGTCGAGGAGGTCGATCACGCCACTCCACCCGAGTCCATCTCGGTGCTGGGCAGTGTAGCATCTCACTCGTCCGCCAGTCCGCGAGGAGATCCGCGCGCCTGGTACCCGCCGTCGCCGGCGTCGTCCGCGAGCGCGGCCACCGCATGTTGAAGTGCGTTGAAGCCATATAGACTATCATTCCTGTCAAACACGATCCTTCGTATTTGTTATCAAAGTTCTATGAGGTGTATAGTTCTGCGCCTCAAAATCCGTGCCAAGACTTGTGGCAGCACCCTCCTCCCTCCTATCCTGTTGTATCAACCAAAGCCCTTAAAGGGAGAAAGTGCGTCGATCGCCTGTCAGCTTCGGCGGCGACTGGCGCGGCGCTCCTCTGGCTCCCATCGGCGCTCCAGGCAGCAGACAGCGACAGCGGCGCGCGCGAGGCTGCGTTCGACTGATCGGCGGCTCGCGCGGCTTCCAGCGGCCCCGGGAACGCTAGTTTTCGCTCGAATCCGCTCCTTTGACAGGTGAGTGGCTGGCTGGCGGCATTGATAGGATTCACAGCGCTCTGCGGCTACTGCTCACTCACGAGCTGGTCTGCTAGCGCAGATAGACGTTGCGCGGCATGTTCAACCGGTTCTTCAAGAACAAGGAGGATGGGAAGGGCGGCCCGCCCGGCCACCGGCACTCGCAGCCCGGCGCCCCGGGCGGCGCGGCGCTCGAGGAGCCGCAGGGCGGCGGCTTCTTCAACCTGCCGCCGCCCGTGGCCAAGCCCGCGTCCTCGCAGGCGTTGAGCGTGGCGCCCCCGGCCAACGGCGCGGCACCCCCGCCGGCGTACGGCGCGCGCCCGCAGACGGCGCCGTCCTACTCGGCCTCGTCGTACGGGAACGACGCGGCGCCGGCGGCCGGCGGCGACATGTTCGGTGGCATGTCGCTCAAGAACCCCGCAGCCGTGCCTGCGGCTTCGTACCAGCCGGCGCAGTATGGAGGGAACTACGGAGGCAGCGCCAGCGCGGCGCCGGGAGGGTACGCGGCCCCCGTTGCGCCGACCGGCGGCAGTCTGTTCAGCGGTTTGGACATTGGAGGTGCGGGCACTGGTGGAGCCCCAGGAGTGACGGTGGGCCACGAGGCGCCTAGCCCCGCGGGCGCAGGCGCGATGCTGGGCAACCACCAAGCCGAGCGGCGAAAAACGCCGTCCAGGGGATCGGGATCGTTCAACTACCTGGATGTGTCGGCGGGAGCGGGGAACCCGGCAGCGACGTCGATTTCCCGCGGAAGTTCTGGTAGCGCGGGTTCCAGTGTCAGCGGTCGATCGAGCTCCAAGGTGGTCCGAAAGAAGAAGAAGTCGTTCCGCCCCGGGTTTGGGCGCCAACTCTCGGACGAGTCGATCGCGGCATTGCAGCGCGGCGACTTGACCGAAGAAGATATTATCCAGCAGCAACAGCAGCAGCCGCAGCAGGGCACTACGCGCAAATCGTCTATCACGGACCGATCAGACAGCTATCGCTCGGCGACCAATCCGACCGATTTGGCACACTTGCTCCCCCCTGTCACCGCTGGATCGGTGCTCAAGGGTCTAACAGTGCACTCCGGCAATGGAGCTGCTCCCTCTGGTGGAGGGGTGCTCGCTGGTCTCACTGTTCACAAGTCTACTGCCTCTCCGCGTGTTTCGAAAACCGAGGCTTCTCGAGGAAGTGTGTTGTCTGGTCTCCAAATCCGTAGCGGAGCAGGTGCTCCTGAAACAAGCGAGCCAAAATCGTCGACTCCAGTCCCCGAAGAGACTTATGCTGCGCCGGAGAAACCGAGCCCTCCTCCAGCTCCTGCTGCACCGCCAACACCCGAGGAGCGCTTGCTGATTACACTGCGTGATTTCAATGAGAGCGCTGTCAATTTCCGTGAGAGCGTGCATAAGCAGAACGATGAAGAGAATCGCATCCTCGAGAGAAAGGCGCAGCTGGCGAACCAACTTACGCAGTACGAGATCGATCTTCGAGACGTGGAGGCCCAGCAGCACCATGCTGTCGAGGTTGAGGACTTCGAGAAGGCCGACACGCTTAATGGCACGATCAACAGCGTGAAGCACCTAATATCCCTGACCGAAAGCGACATCCGAAAGGTGGACAGCGAGCTTGTGACTTTTGTCAAGAACAAGGAGAAGGCATTCGCTAATCAGATCAAAAGCACGCGTGGAACGCTGCGCGAGCTGGAAAAGTTTCGCGATGACCAGGAAATGGAGAGGTCGAATCTTCAGATGGAGTTCAAGAAATACGAGGCGGATGAATCGGAGCAGCTCCAGTTTGAGGCCGAGCGTATCGAGACTGAGATGCATCACGTGAGTGTCAATTTGCAGCACGTGGCCACGGAGAAGAAAGAGATCGAGACAACCATTGAAGATCAGTGCAGTTCAGAGTTTGCTTTGCAGGAAAAGCTGATGGAAGAAAAGGAGGCTGTGGAGGAGGAAGTGCGCGAACTTGAGCGGAAGCTGAAGCTGAAGCTCGAGCGTGTGCATGAGCTGCAGAGTGCTATTGATGTGGCCCAGCGCGACATCGATGTCGTGCGTGGTCGGTACTCGCGCCAGCTGAAGCGTATTGATGACCGCGAGCAGGGCATCCTAAAGACCAAGGTCGAAGTCGAGTCCGATGGTGAGCAGCTTGTGGTACAGCGCGAAGAGTTCAAGCAGCGCATTGGGCAGTACGGCGCTGATATCAGCACGATTACCAAGCGTATCACGGCGGTGCGCAAGGAGATGCGCGCGGCGGCGCTTCTCGCGGGTGTTTTAGAAGTTCAAGAGACTCGTCGCGAGCAGTCCATCGTGCGGAAGCGCCAGCACACCGCAGAGCTCAGCACT
The DNA here is from genome assembly GCA_023334415.1 of Phytopythium chamaehyphon. Taxonomy (NCBI): domain Eukaryota; phylum Oomycota; class Peronosporomycetes; order Pythiales; family Pythiaceae; genus Phytopythium; species Phytopythium chamaehyphon. Next base: position 16,219 of record JAASGX010000268.1, on the reverse strand, counting down.
CTGAACGATGCCGTCGCAGTCGCAGAGCAGAGTTTCACGATGCTGCGAAATCAGCACGACGAGCTGGAGAAATCGCTGTCTATTCACCGAAATGCGATTGCGTCGGCTGAGGCCATGATCCCGCGACTCGAGCAGGAGAAGAAGACCGCCGCAGCTCAGCGTAACTTTAAGGAGGCGGCACGGATTTCGAAGGACATAAAGGCGCTTGAAAAGGACCGGAGTACTGCCGAAGAGATGGTTGAAGTGGTTGAAATGGAACTTCAGGACCTGAAGGATCGGATCGTTAAGCGTGAGACGGAGTTTGAGGAGAAGAAGGAGGAGCTCAAGACCATGGAAAAGCAGCTAGAGCTCAACTCGCTGCAGGAGCTGTGGAAGGAGGCTAAGCATCTGCGCTCGTCGTTGCGGAAACTGGAGAAGTGCAAGACAGAGGGAGCTGCCGCTGATGATGGCATCGACTTTCGGTCATCGGCACTTCTTCTGGTTCAGGCAGAGTACGATGCTTGCACGGTTCAGATCGACGCACTAGAGAGAAAGTACGACGTGTCGGATTTGTCTAAGGACGAGGTTGATGAAAGCGAGGATGAGGAGGACGACTCGATGGATGAAGAGTACCATGAGGCTGCGGGCTCATCTGGTGTGGCTGCGCTGGAAAGCAGTGTTGTGTCTCACGATGTGAACGCAATTGGTGATGGTAAAGTGGCGCTGGAGGAGATTGCCACGAAGTTGACCGAGCTGGAGGGAATGATCGAGACCGCAACTGAGAACGAAGATTACGAGCTCGCTGCACAGCTCGACGAAAAGGTGGAGATTCTCAAGCGGCGGCGCGAGTCGATCGTCGCTCTGACGCAGGTGCAGGCGCAAACACAAGCGCAGAGTTCTGCTCAAGCAGCCGAGTCTCCAGTTCACGTGCACGATGATCATGATGAAGACGAAGAGTTTGGCGACGCGGTCGAGGAAAATGAGAAGGAGGAGGAAAACTATCCTGAGGAGTACGGCCACGAAGAGTTCAGCAGCCCGGTGGTTGGTGCAGCTGGCAATGACGTCGACTTGCCTGCAGAATTGGAAAACGTTCAGCTGCGCATCAAGATGCTTGAGAAGCAGATCGATCTTGCGACTGAAAACGAGGACTTTGAGACTGCTGCGACTTACGATGAAGAGTTACAGGCACTTCGAGGCGACGAGCGCGAGCTGCAGGACATGATTAATGGTCATGGGCTCGAACCTGAAGTGCGAAACGAGCAGCTGGAGGCACCGGAGCTGATTCCTGCTCCCAGTGCTGGTTTGTTTGGAGGACTCGGTATCAAGGCTCATTCGTCGACGTCTCTTCATTCGGACACGGCAAATGAGTTACAAGGCAGTGGCAGCGTTGGTACCAGCGCAGTCGGCGGGCTGTTTGGCGGCCTGGAGCTGAATTCCTCTTCGCAGTCTGTCACAAACGGACCACCTGAAAGTGTATCTTTGTTTGGCGGACTTCAGATCAACGGTGGATCCGGAAGCGGCTCTGCGCACACATCAAGCTTCCATGAGGAAGTATCGGAGGAGCAGCACACTGAGACGGAGGCTACCGTCGAGGTGGTTGAGACGTTCTCTTCTGTGGAGACCACCTCAACCACCACCACGACCACAACAACTACGAAAACTACTAATGTGGTAGAATCGCCAACATCATCTCGCATGATGGACTCGTTCTTTGGTGAGCGTCCGACACCGAATCTGTCACCCGAACTCGTAGGTGCTAGCGCAGCCGGCTCGATGTTCAGTGGTCTGCAACTGAGCGGACCCGTGAAGGATGAACCGAGATACCCCGCAGACGACGAAGACGAGAGTGGGCCAGAGCCAAGCGTCGAAGCATCGACGGACGCGGACGACGACGCCCAGCTCGACACGGAGGAGAAGTCGAGCGGACTGTTTGGTGGGCTCCAGGTTAGCGGAGGATCTGTCGAGCCAACGGCGACCCCCGAAGGCGACGCAAAGGATGGCGTTGAGGAGGACGCAGAAGAGGACGGAGAAAAGGACGGAGAGGTGGTTGAGGGCCCGCCCAAAAGTGCTGGGGACACGCCTATGACGATTTTGGAGCTGTCAGACCACAGCGAAGCGGCAAGTCATCGGTCGGTCATCCAAGGAGAGGATTTGTCCGAGTCGGCCGCCACGGCCACGTCTTCTGGTCTCTTCGGCGGACTCTCGCTCACTGGTGTGACCATGACGAGCACGACTACGACCATGGCAACGACGATGGCGGCCGAAGAGGACGAGCTCGAGGAGAAGGTCGCTGCTGAGTAGGAAGCAGCCCAGCTTGGTGGTGCATACGGACAGTGCGTGGTGGACAGTGTGATTGACAACAAATAGCGAGTTGAGAAACCCAAACAGCTGTGACGGTTGCGATACTCTGCACTCCTGCGCACCTCTATTCCTGCTTCTCGTGTGTTTCATTAGCCCCTGAGCCAAGTCCGTTTCCTCTGCAGAGTCTGGTGAGGCACCAGCTTGGTGCCACCCAGAGCCCAACTCGTGCACAGGTATCCTGAGAAGTAAGCAAGAGGCCATGCGCAAGAAGCTGGGGGTCGTTGGGCTTGCGCTCATCACTTACTTCAACGTGAGCGGCGGACCATGGGGCTCGGAGCCGATCGTGGCTGCGTGCGGGCCGCTGGTGGGCATGACAGCAACGCTCGTGTTCCCGTTCGTCTGGTGCCTGCCGCTCGCGCTGTCGTTCGCCGAGCTCTTCTCGGCGTTCCCAACCGACTCGAGCTTCTGCACGTGGGTCGGCAAGGCGTTCGGGCGGCCAGCGGGCTTCTACGTCGGATACTGGTCGTGGGTCTCGGGCGTCATCGACAACGCCATCTATCCGTGCCTCATGGTCGACACCATCTACGCTGTGCTCGTGGGGCCCGCAGCCAGCACGACCGTCGCGTCCTACGTCGTGCCGCACTGGATGTACCTCGTGCGCGTGACGGTCGCCACCGTCTTCATGCTGCCGACCATCTACAGCATCGACGCCGTCGGCCGGTTCCTGCTCGTGCTCGGCGTCGCCATGGTACTCCCGTTCGTCGTGCTGATGGTCGTGAGCGTCCCGCAGATCGACATGCACAACTGGCTCGCCGTGCGCGACGACCCGCACTGGAGTCAGCTCGTGAGCGTGCTCTACTGGAGCTACAGCGGCTTCGACGCCGCGGGGGCCTACGCGGGCGAGATCGACGAGCCCCGGCGCACATACCCCAAGGCGATGGGGCTCACGGTGCTGCTCGTGGCGCTCACGTACTCGGTGCCTTTCCTCGCGGCCGCGGGCGTCGACAAGCCGCACTACACGTTCTGGGCGGACGGATACTATCCCATCATCGCCGAGGCCATCGCCGGACCCGCTCTGCGCTCGTGGTTCCTTGTCTGTGGTGTGCTCGGCAACCTCGGCGTCTACATCGCCAAGATCACCAAGAACGGTTTTTTGCTGGCCGGTATGGCCGACCTCGGCCTCGCGCCGCCCTTCTTCATCGAGTACGTGTTGCATTCATCACTGCCAGCTATACGATTCGATGGCTACATTGAAGACAACTTCAACTTGACCTCTGACCGGGCTCGTACCTCTGTGTCCAATTTTCAGGCGATCCGCAGCCAACGGCGTGCCGCAGCGAGCCATCCTGCTCTCGTACGGCATCATTGTGTTCATGGCCATGTTCGACTTCAACGTGATCCTGGGCGTGGATAACTTCCTGTCTGCGCTCGCGTGCGTCACGGAGCTGGCGGCCGTCGCGCGCCTGCGCTTCTCCATGCCCAAGCTCGAGCGGCCGTACCGCGTGGCGGTCTCGGACCGCGGGCTCGTGCTCATGCTGGCCGTCCCGCTGGCCGTTGGCTCCTTCGTCCTGCTGAACGAGTTCACCAAGTCGCGGGTGAGCATGGCGCTCAACACGGCGGCGCTGGCGGGCGGCCTGCTGGCCCATCGGCTGCTGCGCCGCTCGGCGTCCTACCGCGCCGTCAAGTTGGCCGCGCGGCTCGAGCTCGAGCGCGGCGACTATGGCAGCTCGGCGCCCGCGACGCCGCTGCTCACGGGAATCGTCTCGCCCGAGCTGCCGCTGCTGCTGTCCGACAAGCTCGACGAGGCCGGCTCCGGCACTTCGAGTCCGCACAAGCGGCTGTAGCCATCCATCCAGCCTCCGCCGTGTACTCTAAATCTAAACCCTTTGCAGTAGACCCCACCACAGCGTGAAACCCTGAGCTTCATGCATCTTCAGCTTGTCTCAATGCCAATGCCACTTTCGCGTCACGCCGAGGGGGACGCGTCGTCCCGACCTAACTTGATTTCGTTCGGGCGGTGCCATCACCTCCGTGGTGAACCCGTCGGTCGAGCTTCAAGCCGCCGCCCATGGGATCTCATGTGCCACTTCGACTCTCTCAGCAAGCGCTCGTCGACCTCGAATGATATGCATTTCCAGCCATCCGCCAGGCCCCCAAGCCTTTGATGCGTGCCGAGCAATCCAGGCGTGGCTGGAGCATTACAGCTGCATGCAGACGACCGAGCGACCGAAGCGATCATCGATCGGCTTGCAGTCATCGCCGAGGCGGCACACATCCGTTGACGCACGGCTCGAGAGTGGTCCGGTTGTAATTTTGGGGGCGAGCACAAATCGAGTGCTGTCAAGGACTACTTTCGTGAAAGGCGACGCCGGACAACAACCATTTACGCTAGATACGATGCAAACCTGCAGCGTGTGATTGGGAGAGCGTCGAGTTTTGCAATTTGGGATGGCTGGATGGCTTCAGTGCGAGTACTGTGCCCACTGTACGCAGGCCGTTCTCTGCGCGCGCAAGCAGATTGTGTCAAAGCGGGCAAAATGGCGATTTTTGGCGGGGAATCGGGATTTTCAAGCCGCGAATGTTGGTGCATACAAATTTTCATACGATATTCGAAGCGAATCTTTTGGCGGTCGGGTTCTGACTTTTGGCTGCAGCAAGTATGGGCACGAAGGTGGCTACGCCTTCGTCTTCTCCTCCACTTGACTTGATTGATGAGAGGAGGCGTTCGTGCCCTTAGGTGCTCGTACGTTAGAACCCGGCGCCTTTGCGTGGATAGCTTTGCGCGCACGTTGCGGGAACGAGGCGAAATCCGCCGCGACTTGCGAGTACTATGGGCCATTGGCTTGTGACAAGTTCTGGACGGTTTGCAAAATCCAAGAAAATCCGCACTTGGGCATGATTTTGGTGGCGAGGACTACGGCAAGCGTCAGTATTTGGCATGATTCATATCATGAATCGGGATAAAATTCCAACTCGCGATGCATCCTTTGGATTTGACTTGTATATTGTAAAGTGCCATATAGACTTCATCCCAGTCTACCTCCAGCTTCCCCAAAAGTTGACAAATGCGCCTGTATGGCCGTCTGGACCTTGCCGGAATCTGCCATGGAGAGTCTCTTCTGCCGATTGTGTCCTGTTGAAAGAGCGTCTAATAAGATGAAGTAGCCTCCATTATCCTCAAAATCGTGCTTATAGAGACTCTTCTCTCTGGACAGCAGAGCCGGAGCGCTGCCTGCACGCTTGCCACAGTGGGCCGCCGCTCATCTCCTCTGGAGACGCCGCGCGATGGCGATCCGGACGTCGGCAGCCGCCTTTCACATACTTTATCCCAGTCACGGGCGGCGTCTTTCTTGTTCGTGTGGAAGTGGTGGCGTCGCGTTTCCCCTCCGCTCATTCCGCGATTGGCTCGCTCTGGCAGACAGCTAGCGATTCCCGTGTAGCGCATACAGACCAAGCCGGACCATGCTGGTGGAGGACCTGTTCGAGCAGGAGGCGGGCTTCCCGCAGACCTGGGGCCCGCAGGAGGGGCTCGTGGACTTCGTGGCCGGCGTGCCCCTCGTCGTGGCGGCCGACGACGCCGCCTTCCGCGCCGAGGCCGCGGCTGCGCAGCGCTACGACCTGGCGGGCGCCGCCTTCATGCCGCACCTGATCGCCAAGAAGACGACGCTGGCTCTGCCGGCCGAGCCGCAGGACGAGCCACAGGACGAACAGCCGACGGAGGACCAGGCCGAGCCCGCCGTGGTCGGCTTCCAGCCCACGGTCGACGTCTCGTTCGCGGGCTCGGCGCTGCTGGCCGGCAGCGACTTCGCGCTCGACTTTTCGGGACTCGACGAGCAGCCGCCGACGCTGCCCGCGGGCGACGCGGACGAATTCCTGACCGGCGACTCGAGCTCGCGCGACGAGCAACGCAAGCAGCGCAACCGCGAGTCGGCCGCGCGCTCCCGCAAGCGCACGCGCGAGAAGATGGCGTACCTGGAGAACCTGGTGGACCACCTCATGAAGAAGAACCGCCGCCTCGAGCTCGCGGTGCAGCAACTGTCGGGCGCCGCCGCAGCTGCGCAGCACCAGCAGCAGCAGCGCGTAGCGCCCGTGTACGTGGCTGCCTCGCAGCCTTCGGCGGCCGTGCTGCGGCCCGCCGTCTCCCCGGAGGACCTGTACCAACTGACGTGCTAGACCTCCGGCCGACCGACCAACCTGCCTGGCTGGGTACATGAAATCCTTTGTGCATGGCGTCGAGTGTGGCAAGTGACGCAAACTGTGAACAACTCCAAGGGAAGAGAGGCATCTCGTTTGAGCCCCTTTGCTTTGACAAATATATTTATTCCTCCGCGCATTCGCTGTATTCCTCTCTTTCATCACCCATGGCTTTGCCCTCGCTTGTGTTATCTATTGTATCTCCAGATATTTCATTTCATGTAGGCTCCACTCGAACTATCTGTTCGCCGAGCAGCATGAACTTGCCGGAACTTTTCCTACTCTATCGGCTTGATCTCACCAGCCTCCTTCATTCCAAGTTCGTGAATCACCATCGCTTTCACTCGACAACCAGTGCCAGCAGAACATCATTCGACCGACGAACCTCCGTCTTCCCCCTGTCAAATTGCGGGTATGTCTAAGGCGAACCCGCGCTCCTCAGTACCGAGTAGAGCACCAGGGCTCATTGGCGTTTATCCGTCAGCTTGAGCACATTAGGTCCATCTCCACACGATTTCGAAGCGCTCGGCCGCTTCCTCTGTCCATAGCGTTCGAGTGTCCTCCTTCCCACCAGGTGCTAAGCTTACCATGGTATCTGCACGAGCTCACACCTGCAATGCTCCTCCATCAACGTGCTTCGCTTCTTGGCTCCTTCGTCTTCACATCCCGCCAGCACTTTCAAGAAAAGCGCTCACACCAACAGCCGACAATTGTGCTCTGCAGTCTCGTATCCAATCTTCACCTCATGAGCTTTTCATCACTCACACAAACGCTTGGTGAGCTCTAACGTTGGAGAGGCCTAGCACACTGCAGTCGCGAAGCCGGAATGCTCCCGAAGGCCCACGAGCGTTAAACCATCTTAGAGGTGCAAACGTGGCAATCATCATCGCTTGAAGCGCAGCCGCAGCTTTGTTGGGTAAAGCGTGCTAGAGGCGGGGAGCCGAAAAGTCACTTGGCCCCAGTATACCGAGGGCATCTTGAAGCAGTCTCTATCTCGCATGGTCGAGTTTCTAGAACCATCGACTGGCATTTTGGTTGGCCGCCGACACTCGGCGGCGCGTAGTTTACCACCCCTCAACCGCCGGTATCGCAAGTTGCCTCATAGTTAGCGATGCCGGTATCGTACCGGTTTCCCGTAAAATACCGTGTATCCTCCCCCGACGGCGCGCTTGAGACCCTCATGGCGCCATTCGCGAATCCGCCGCCTGCAGCTCGCCGCTTCCTCACCGTCGCTTCCTGAGTTACTCACCATGAACCCGACGCTCGCTGTCGCCGTCAAGAAGGCCGCGCGCCCGGCCGCGTCGTCGCTGGGCGCCAAGCGCTTCTTCGCGTCGGGCAAGGAGATCATGTTCGGCGTGGAGGGCCGCGCGGCGATGCTCAAGGGCGCTGACCAGCTGGCGAACGCCGTGCAGGTGACCATGGGCCCCAAGGGCCGCAACGTGGTGATCGACCAGTCGTTCGGCGCGCCCAAGATCACCAAGGACGGCGTCACGGTCGCGCGCAGCGTCGAGTTCAAGGACAAGTTCGAGAACATGGGCGCGCAGCTGCTGCGCCAGGTGGCCAGCAACACGAACGATGTGGCCGGCGACGGCACCACCTCGGCCACGGTGCTCACGCGCGCCATCTTCAGCGAGGGCTGCAAGTCGGTCGCCGCCGGCATGAACCCGACGGACCTGCGTCGCGGCATCCAGATGGCCGTCGACCACGTTGTCGACGAGCTCGCCAAGCTCTCGCAGGACATCGACGACAAGCAGAAGGTCGCGCAGGTCGCCACCATCTCGGCCAACTCGGAGACGGAGATCGGAGACCTCATCTCGGACGCCATGGAGCGTGTCGGCAAGGAGGGTGTCATCACGGTGCAGGACGGCAAGACGCTCTACAACGAGCTCGAGGTCGTTGAGGGCATGAAGTTCGACCGCGGTTACATCTCGCCCTACTTCGTCACGGACAACAAGACCCAGACGTGCGAGATGGAGAACCCCTTCATCCTGCTCGTCGAGAAGAAGGTCTCGTCGCTCGCCTCCATCATCCCCGTGCTCGAGACGGTCGTCAAGCAGCAGCGCCCGCTCCTCATCGTCGCCGAGGACGTCGAGAGCGAGGCCCTCGCCGCCCTCGTCATCAACAAGATCCGCGGTGGCGTCAAGGTCTGCGCCGTCAAGGCTCCGGGCTTCGGTGACAACCGCAAGGCCACGCTCCAGGACATGGCGGTGCTCACGGGCGCCACGGTCGTGTCGGAGGACCTCGGCCACCGCCTCGAGAACACGACGCCCGACATGCTCGGCAGCGCCAAGAAGGTGACGGTCACCAAGGACGACACCCTGATGCTTGACGGTGCTGGCTCGGCCGATGCCGTCGAGGAGCGCTCGAACCTGCTGCGCGCCACGATCGACAGCACGACCTCGGAGTACGAGAAGGAGAAGCTGCAGGAGCGTCTCGCCAAGCTCAGCGGCGGTGTTGCCGTCATCAAGGTCGGCGGCGCCAGCGAGGTGGAGGTGAACGAGAAGAAGGACCGCGTTGTGGACGCGCTGAACGCTACGCGCGCTGCTGTCGCTGAGGGCATTGTCCCCGGCGGTGGCTCGGCGCTGCTGTGGGCGTCGCGCTCGCTCAAGGGCCTGTACGACCGCTGCATGAACCTCGACCAGAAGGTTGGCGTGGAGATCATCGAGCGCGCGTGCCGCGCCACGGTGACGCAGATCGCCAAGAACGCCGGCGAGGAGGGCGCCGTGGTCGTTGGCAAGCTGCTCGAGAGCAACTCGCCCACGTTCGGCTTCAACGCGCAGACGTCTCAGTACGTGGACATGGTCGAGGAGGGTATTATTGACCCCACCAAGGTCGTGCGCACGGGCCTCGTCGACGCCTCGAGCGTTGCCTCGCTCATGATGACGGCCGAGGCTCTGATCGCCGACCTGCCGGAGGAGGGCGGCGCCAACCCGATGGCCGGCATGGGCGGCATGGGTGGCATGGGCGGCATGGGCGGCATGATGTAAGTTGCCAGCCAGCGTCGCCGCTATTGCTGCTATTGCTACTCGCGGGAGCGGCTGCGTGGACGGAAACGCTGCCGCTCGCTTAGGTTTGTTAGTAGGCGCCTGCCAGCCGCTCGTGTCCCGCAATAACTTAGATTGTTAGTCGGGTGAACTCGCCGTGTTGCGCGTCAATTGCTGTGGTGTTTCTCTGCTTGATCTCACAGCAGTGCTTTGAACCAGCAATGTACATGTACATCAGACTCGTGTGATGTGATTCTCTCAAGACTCAATCGTGTCATGCTCTCAACATGCCATCCCCGCCACAATCATCATGTCATTGCTGCCACTTTGCTTGCTACTGATCCTCTCTGACATCCCGAGAATGTCATCCTTCACATGCAGCTCGTCCACCATCTCAATTTTCATCCCGGCGATTACGGCGCTCGTGACTCCCATCAAGCCTTCTATTCGTCATAATCCCATCTAGTGTCATCATCCCGTTTAGTCGATTCGAGCAACCGCCTCCTCTCTGCTCGTCTCATTCCTGCCCAACAGCATAGGCGTGGGTGGCATCCAACCCGCCAGGTATCCTCGGTGCAGCTGGCAGTTGGCAGTCCTCCGTCCTCCGTGCTCCCCACTCACTTCCCGTTCCTCCCTCTCGAGCTTCAGGCCATGGCGACGACTTCTCCTCCCGCCGGCGTGCGGCGGCGCAAGACCAACAAGCTCGCGGGCGCGGCGGAGCAGGCGCTGGCGGCGAGCAAGGCGCGCGACGTGCTGCTCAAGCGGCGGTCGAGCTGGCAGGCGGCGGCCGAGCACGTGGCCAGCCGACGCATCTACTCGATCCTCGCGGGCGTCGTGCTGGGTGTGGCGGGCGTCATGGCGCTGCAGGTCTTCTACCTGGAGCAGCCGCTGCCGGAGCTGCTGCCGCCCGAGTCCATGGCGCTGCTCAAGGACAAGCTCAGCAGCCAGATCGAGTGGTCCCAGCGAGTCAAGGAGGACCTGCTCGCCAGCTTCGACCACGCGCCGCTGCTCAGCGCCGTCGACGAGCGCCGCCCCGGACAGCTGCTCGCCGACGAGCGCGGCGTCCAGGCCCACTCGCCCGTCGTGCTCGTGCCGGGCTTCACCTCCACGGGGCTCGAAATCTGGCAGGGCAGCGAGTGCAGCAAGTCGTACTTCCGCCAGCGCATGTGGGGCACCACGCGCATGCTGCAGCAGTTCATGCTCAACCAAAAGTGCTGGTTAGAGCACGTCATGCTCGACCGGCGCTCGGGGCTAGACCCCAATGGCATCCGCCTGCGCGCCGCCAGCGGACTCGAGGCCGCCGACTACCTCATCGGCGGATTCTGGGTGTGGGGAAAGCTCGTGGAGAACCTCGCTGACATCGGCTACGACAGCAATAACATGTTCATGGCCGCCTACGACTGGCGGCTCGCGCCCTCGCTCCTCGAGACGCGCGACCACTACTTCACCAAGCTCAAGCACACCATCGAGATGGCGCGCGAGGCGTCCGGGGGACGCAAGGTCGTGCTCGTCACGCACTCGTACGCGACGCAGGTCATTTACTATTTTCTCAAGTGGGTCGAGAGCGACCGGGGTGGCGCCATGGGCGCCAACTGGGTCGAAGAGAACATCGAGGCACTCGCCAACATCGCCGGGCCGACGCTCGGAACTGTCAAGGCTGTCAGCGCGCTGCTTTCAGGAGAAATGAAGGATACGGCCGAGCTTGGCGGACTCTCCAAGTTCCTCGGCTACTTCTTTGCACCGTCGGCACGTGCGGCACTTGCACGCTCCTGGAGCAGTGTGTACACGATGCTCCCTATTGGCGGAGACCGCGTCTGGGGAACTGCAGCATCCGCTCCCGACGACGTTGTTGCCAGCTCGCCTTTGTTCGAGCCGCCGGCCTCGAACGTCATCGATGCCGACTCGGTGGACGCACATGTGGCGCGCTATGGGTCCAACGGCCAGATCGTGCGCTTCTTTAATGGCTCGGGCGAGAACTACACGGCCAGTGCGGTTCACGACGTCCTGAGCGAGCTGGACTCTCATCTAGAAGGATTTGAGGAGCTTGTCAGCGTCGGAATTGCTGAAGATCCCGCCAGCAGCGACTTTGATGCTCCCAAGCACTGGGTTAACCCACTTGAGACGCAGCTCCCGCTCGCGCCGAGCATGAAGATCTTTTGTCTGTATGGCGTGGGCAAGCCTGTAGAGCGCGGCTACACGTACGGCATCAACCAAGATGCTGACGACCGAGCAGCCGAGAGTAGTGGCAAGATGGGTGCGTCTGGGGCTCCCAACGCGACTCAAGGTCATGGTGCTGCTCTCGTTCCCCATGTGCTGTACACTGCGGCCCAGGACCAGCCGTGGGTCAAAGAGGGTATCCGATACTCGGATGGCGACGGCACCGTTCCCCTGGTTTCACTCGGCTATATGTGTGCTCGTGGCTGGCGGAACCCGAAGTACAATCCTGCAGGGATGCAGGTGCGGACGCGTGAATACCAGCATCGACCAGTGTCACTGCTCTATGACCCTCGTGGTGGACCCGAGACCGCCGACCACGTCGACATCATGGGAAACCACGGTCTAATTCGCGATGTGCTGCTCATCGCTGCGGGTGAGTACGACCTCGTGCCGGAGAACATTTCGTCTCGTATTCTCGACATTGCCGACCGCATTGGCGACCTATAGTCGTAAGTAGACAGGCAGCTACATGTGTGAGAATCAAATGCCTCTAATGCACGAGTACAAGATTGTTACTCGCTTTAGCGTATGCTCAAGATCGGCGCGGTGCAGGCTCCCATTTACTCTATGACGTCTCACCACGAGACTGTCCTCGCGTATCTAGTGCGCAACAGAAGTCCACAATCACCTCCGGAATGGACGCGGACCACCACCACCACCACCACGTCGGCCACCACGACCACGACCACGACCTCCACTGTATCGTGGACCATTCGACTGGTAGCCACCGAAATCAGAGCCTTGTGGTGGGTATAAATCCTGGCGCTGGTAGCCCTGTTGCGGTGCTTGCGCAGAGTATGCTCCGCGACCGCTTCCCCTACCACGAGAAGCGTCAAACCCTCCGCGACCACCTCCAGAATGCAAAAACTGTGGTTGCTGCTGTGGAGGGCCAGAAGGGTAATCATACTCATCATATGCCTCGTAAGGCTGCTGAGTAGGAATGCCATCGGTCACAGGCTGCGGAACCCCGTATCGTTGCGGACGAGCCTCCGCTGGCGGACCGAATGCTTTCGAGGGTGCCCCACGATCGTACCGGTCACCATTGGGAGGCGGCTGCCGAAATTCGTTGCCAGACAAAATCCCAACAGAGTAGTCAGCCTGCCGGTTGTTCACTGGTTGGTCGCGGTGCCGGTATAGTTGCTGCTGCTGGTGAGGTGGAGGCTGGAGCTGATGTTGGCTGGGGCCTTGGGAACGCTCTTGAAACGGTGCAGGGTGAGCAGGACCCCGCTGCCAGTCGTTTGACTGAGGACCGGTGTGGTATCGATCATTCGGGTTCGGGCGACGAGGGTCTTGTACGTACCTTTCCGCCGGAGCAAAGACTGGAGGAGCTCCGTTGTTCGCGCCAAAGGTAGCGTATGGTGCTTGTGCAGGCACACCGCGCTCTTGAGGCCTACCGTAAGTCTCGTACGGGTCAGTAGAACCATGGGCGGGATATGGCATCCGATCATTGACGGTGCGAGGCTGAGCGGGGCGGGGTCCTGGCTGTTGGTTTGCAAAGTATGGCGGTGGTTGCTCTTGGGCTGGCTGGCCCGAGCGGAGGAATTGCGGCTCATAGGGATCGTACTCCCTTTGCATTCTTGGTATCTGCTGAGCCTCGTAGCCAAAGTTGGAGCCTGCAGCATTACCACGACCGCCACTACGGCCTCCACCACGACCTCCACCACGACCAAAGCCAGTATCAGTAGGCCGAGATGACGGTGCGCCGTTGCGGTTATCGTAGAGAGGCTTGCGTGGGTCTCGTCGAGGGTCTCGTTGAGTGTCTCGCTGAGGGTCTCTCTGCATATCTCTCTGTGGGTCTCGCTGGGGATCTCTTTGTGGGTCTCGCTGGGGATCTCTTTGTGGGTCTCGCTGGGGATCTCTTTGTGGGTCTCGCTGGGGATCTCTCTGCGAATCGCGTTGCGGATCGCGTTGCGGATCCCGCTGGGGGTCTCGTCGCGGATCGCTCTGGAATCGGTCAGCAGTCCGACTGAACCGATTGTCATCTCGACGGAAGCTTCCTCGGCTTTCAAAGTCATCTCGTCGGCCAAATCCACCTCTGCCTTCGCGCGTAGAGTTGCCACGGCCACTGAATCCGCTACGACCACCAAATCCGGCACGGCCACCACGCCCGCCAGAAGAGTAGCCCCCAGATCCGGAGCCCCCAGACATCGCGTTATTCCGGCGAGGATCACGTGATGCCTGTACCGAGGATGCTTTGACATCAATCCCAGAAGAAGGCTCAGTGCCCTTATCAGATTTACTGGCGGCAGCCGTGCTGACGGTTTGGCCTCCACCGTGCTCCGTGCGCCAGATGACCTCCGCCTCCAGAATAACCGAGGCGATTGCACGCTGCACCATAGTCCACGAAGTGAGCACACGCAATTTAGTTGAGTCGAACGAAGTAAAATACGCTTACCTGATGCTTGATTTGCTCGGCATCCGATGTGACAGCCATATCCGGGATCTTCATATTCTCCATCGAGATCTGCTGAGCGCGCAGCGCACTTTTCCGATCCATGGCACAAATATCGAGAAATTGCTTCTGGGAGCTGAGGCAACGATTCACAAACTCGTGGCGCTGCTCCAGGTGTGTCATCTTTAGTGCAATCAACCCACGAGTGTCCTCAAACCCGTGCTGTTCCTCAGCCCCAGCTTGCCGCTTGGACAGTTCCGTGCGCTCCTTCATTTGCATCACTACCAGCTCCTGCCATCGATGCAACATATCGAGTTCACGCTGGTGTTGAGTTGTGCACAAATCGCGCACACCCTGGAACACAGCGCTGTCGCGGAGAGCAATCGAGAGACGCTCCAACAACTCGTCCGGGAGATCATTAGCCGCGGTCTTTCTGGTAGGGTCATTTTCGCTTCCAGGCGGGTCGAACATCAGGAAAGGGCATTCGGGAATGAGAGGTAGCTCCTTGGGAATCTCAACCAAGAAGTCAGCAGGCTCCTCTTGAACCTCCACCTTGACTTGCGGAGACGAAGGGGAGTTTTCGTCGAGCTTGGCCCGTTTGTTCGGTTCGTGAAAAGTCTCGGTGTCAGATGGTCGCTTTACAAGCGCTGGTGGAACAGACTCGCCCCCAGTCTTGTCAACAAATGCAAGCGCGCTATCCCCGTCTACGACTAGCTCCGGGGACTTTGAAGGTTTCTCTGAGCCTTCAGTGGTCTCGGGGCCTTCCGGCTTTTCTAACTCCTTAGGTGCCTTTGAGTCGTCTCCGCTTTGCTTGTTTGCATCAGTGACGCTCTCACCACCGTTAGACACTTCGGGTCCATGTAAGTCATTCTCACCGACATCGCGGCTACTTGATGGCAAAGTGGTTTTGGTGTCATCGACTCGAGCATTAGTATCAACCTCATCGGTGTGCACGGGTTCAGACCTCTGGCTCCCATCAGTGGCAGCATCAGTCGCCGGGCTAGTAGCGGTGGCAGCAGGCGGCTCGGTACTCTCCATAGAGACATCATTGTCATTTGAAGGAGCAGGCTCTGCTGTAGTCTGCTGGGCATTCACAGGAGTAGACTCCTCGCTCGAGACACCCGCGCCGGCGCCCGCGCGGGGTGACAATCCAGGCAGTGCCGCGTGCATCTGGGCCTGCAACGCATCCATCGACATGGCGGGATCGATGTGCTCTCGCACGAAGGCGTGAAACTGCGTCCACACCTGCTCCCGCTCGGCCTCCTAATGGAACGTCAGCAGTAGCTCCAAGAGACCACACCAAACCAGCCACGCACCGGGACGGCGGCGATGGCGCGCGCGAAGACTTTGCGCGCGTTGGCGAACTTCTTGCGGTCGACGCAGAAGGCCGCGTACTGCAGCCAGAGCCGCGTGGCGCCGCGCGTGACGGCGCAGGCCACGGCGCTCTCGAACACCTTGGTCGCCTGCTTGAACTGCCGCAGCTCCATCTCCAGCTGCGCGTAGGCCCCCCAGGCCGCGGCCACGCCCTCGGCGGCCTCCACGCGCGCCGCTGAGCCGGGCGCCAGCGCCAGCGCGGCGCGCACGCGCTCGTCGATGGCGGCGTCGACCTGCGCGCGCGCCTCGGCCACTTTCTCGTACTGCGAAATGAAATTTTTCAAGCGGGCAAAGCGTCGCGGTTAGCGCGAGTTACTGGGCGAGCGAGGGCTCGAAATGACGAGCAGGAGCAGCGCGGACGGGAGACGCACGTTGCTGCTCAGGATCAGCGCCCGCGCGCGCGCCACGAGCCCCGCGGCGTCCCACTGCGCGCCCTCGGGAGTCGCCATGGTTTTCCCCGCGCCTTCACGTCGTTGGTTGCGAATGTGGCTCCCCAGGTATAGGTGTGAGTATGTTTTTTCTTCCAATCACCGCGTACTTGGTGCTGGTAATTGCGAGACCAATCCCGGCTGTTTCGGTAATAAAAGCGAGTAAGTCAAGTTGAAGTGGACTCGACTTCAACAGTGTGTCTGCACAATATCACAGCCTCACCGTTTTCTCTACAGCGTCATTACGCGCACGCAGGTGCAAGCACAATGGAGATCGTAAAGCGTCCTAACTAAGCTGGAATCCTCCTGACGGGAGCTCAACGCTGCTGAATTCGGTTGTCGACGATTGC
>JAASGX010000267.1:0-30022 GCA_023334415.1 Phytopythium chamaehyphon | reverse complement strand
CTCGTCTGGGCGACAGCTCGGTTCAACTGCGCCGGCATCTTGGCCATCTCCGGGGCCTGCGAGCAGGAGAACTCGACGTTTTCGCGCAAGGACGAGCAGCCAACCAGCATCCCCTGCACCTCCTCGCCCGTCTCCTCGTCCCTCAAAGCGCAGTAGCCGGCCGTACGACCGCTGACGACGCTCTCGTTGCACGCTTTCTCGCTCGGCTCGTGGCCGCCGGCCAGGAAGCAGCCGCCGGTGCTGCGCCAGCCCAGACACGAGAGCTGTGGCTCCTGGATGCTCGCGGGGTCCACGAGCGCTTGACCGACCGCCAGCTCCCGCGGCCGAGCGACCGCCGATCTCCACCACGAAAGCACGAGCGCCAGGTGGGCGCCGAGCGCCAGCAGCGCGAAGCAAAGCCGGCGACTTCGCAGCAGCGAGGGCTTCGCGGAGCGCTTCATGGGCAATGATGCGGTGCCACCACGTGAGCACCTGAAGAGTGTACCCAATCGGTTTGGAGAGGGTCTGGACGGAACCGTGGTGTGGCAGCTGTGTGCGAGTGGAGTGGCGCACACACCTGGCTGCCTGGAATGGTTCGTCGCCACAACTCGATCGAAGCGGCGGCGGGCAGCCCGACTCCAGCCCGAGACTCGACCTTCAAGTGCAGCGAGCATGGGCGGCAAGGCCAAGTTCAAGAAGCACACGGCCAAGGAGCTGCAGGACAAGCTGAACGCGCAGCGCAACGTGGGTGGCGGCAAGGCCGGCTCGACCAACCGCACGACCGTCAAGCTCAACTTCACCTGCGAGGTCTGCATGGTGAGTCTATTCCTACAGTTCTACTACAGCAGGCGTTGAGTTGTGCGTATGATGAGAGCTCACCCGCGTGCCTTGCCAACGACAGAGCTCGTCGCCCGACATCAAGACGCTGGAGCTGCACTACACGGGCAAGCACCCCAAGGTGGCCTTCAACAAGGACGCGTTCGTCGCCAGGGCCGAGGCCGCGCGCGCCGCCGCCGTGGCCGCTGCCCCCAAGGCCACGCACCACGCGCGCAAGTGAGCCGTCTCCCCTCCACCGGAGCTCGAGCTTTCGTCCGTGAGCCTCCGGCCCGTAATGTATTCCACCCATTCGCCCCTGTCGTTACATAGTGTCGCGTTTGGGTTCCGCCTGACCTCGATTCTCGCGTGTGCCGAACACCATTTTCGCGTTCCGCGCCACACCACTTCGTAAAAGCCCTCGTAAAAACGGGAGGTAATTACCCCGTGGCCCTGCAGCCGCTGATTCCGACACCTCCCCCTCGCCTCCATTTACACCGCTCGTAGCTCGTCGCCCGCCATGCTGACCGCCGCCTCTCGTCTCGCCTCGCGCGCCGTGCACACGAGCGCGCGCCTGTCCGCCGCCGCCGAGGGCGCGGCCGCCTCGACGGCCACCAAGGTGACGCTGAACCTTGCGACGCCGTACCAGGCGTTCTTCGAGGCCGCCGAGGTGGACCTGGTGCAGATCCCGGGCGTGGAGGGCGAGTACGGCGTGACGGCGCGCCACACGCCCGTCATCTCGCAGCTCAAGCCGGGCGTCATCAAGGTGCACGTGGATGGCGACAAGGACGTGCAGAGCTTCTTCACGGCCGGCGGCTTCGCGCTCACGCACGCCAACTCGGTCACCGACATCGCCTGCGCCGAGCTCGTCAAGCTCGAGGACGTCGACGCCGCCGAGGCCGACGCCGGACTCAAGAAGTTCCAGGCCGCGCTCGCCGCCGCCACCTCCGACGCCGACAAGTTCGACGCCCAGGTCGGCCTCGACGTGCACCAGGCGCTCGTCGCCGCGCTCGCCAGCAACTAGGCGCCGGCGGTCTGCTCGCCCGCGGCCGGCTAACTGGAAATACAGGCCCTCCCCGTCGTTTTGCATCCGATCGATCCTCCTCCTTGCTTCCTCTCGTGGCTCTGCCTGCTGGTGATGCAGGAACGACCTGAAGGCGAGGCTCGACCGGTCGCGCCGCCTCAAACGGTCGCTCGCTGGCGTCGGCATTGGCCATTTGCCCTCCAGACCCACAGCCAGCAGCCCTTAACATGGACGGAGACGCGGCGGCATCCGGCCGCGGCGCGCAGGTCATCAAGGTGGTCATGCCCACGTTCATCATGGCGCCGACCGAGGACGAGCGGTGCGGGCTCGCTCCATTGCCAGCAACCAGCAGCCAGCCACTGACCTGCTCGCACAGGTTCCGCCGCAAGAAGGTGTGCCGCATCATCAGCGAGTGCCTGGCGAGGGAGCTCGAGGGCAAGGAGTTCGACGAGGGCGAGTGCAAGGGCTGGGCCACGGCCATCGCCGACGCCGTGCGCGCCCGCGTGGGCGCCGAGTGCCACTTCCCGCGCTACAAGGTGCTCGTGCAGGCGTTCGTGGGCCAGCAGCGCCTGCAGGACGTGCGTATCACGTCCCGCTGCCTCTGGGATAACGACAACGACAACCACGCGTCCGCCGACTTCCACAGCGTGCGTGTGGCCTTCTTGGCTGGAATTGTGGTATCCTGGTTTAACATCCTGATAATCGTGACGAGCAGCAGCACATCTGGGCCACCTGCGTCGTATTCGGGCTCTACGCCGACTAATGCACGCGCGCGAACTGCGAATGGGGGCTTGCGTTCGTTCACATTTATCATCTAGCGTCATGCATAAGTTACTTTTTGTGTCTTTTTGCGGCAGGCTGGTCTGGTTGTCTACTTGAGCCCTGGGTAGCGCCGCCTGCCCTGCTCCCGCCCGCTGGGGAACACATCGTGCTGTTTTGCTTTTCTCTTCCGGAACCGGAATGGTATACTCTACATACAACGCGGGCGGAGGGGCAGGACGGTCGCTCGATAATCAACATCCACCGCGCTTTGCACACTGCCAGCGCGAGTAGGGGTTGGATGCGTGGGGGTGCAGGCACTCCGTCTAGGTGCTGCCGTTCAGCATCTCCCACGTGATCTGCAGGTCGAGGTCGCCCTCGTGCGTACACAGGTGCTCCAAGTTGGCCAGGATGAGCTCGACCTCGAGGCGCAGCTCGCCGATCTTGGGGTACGTGATGAATTTCATCGATTTGCCGTGGCACGCGTCCATGGCTTGCATCTTGACGTTGATGAGCGCCTCGCGCTCGGTCGGGCCGTCGCCGAGCGAGATGACGTGCTGTGGGATGGCCGAGTCGTCGTCGTCGTAGGTCTCCCACACGGGAAACACCTCGTGGTTGAAGGCCTCCATCTTCCACCGCCGCGGGCAGTCCGGGTACAGGTACTCGTACGTCGAGCGGGCCGAGACGACCTTAATCTGCGTGTTAAGGAAGGGCACGACGCGCGGCATGAAGAGCGAGGCCGAGAGCTCGACCCAGCCGCTCTCGGCGGCTGTGACAATCACAACGCGGCCGAAGCCGACGGCTGACTCCAGCAACTGCACGACCGACTCCTCGAGCGCCTTGAGCTCGGCCAGCACATCCGCGGGGATCTCGGGCTTTTCGTTAATGTACTTGGGGCACAGGCCGAGCTTGGCGATGGCCGACGACGCCATGAGCGTGTCGTCTGCGGGGAGTCAGTCACAAGAGGGTGAGCGGGTGCATCGGACTGACGAGTCGGCGGACTGGAGCTGCGCTTACCCCAGTCGAAGAAGATGACGACGTCCGCGCGCTTGGCGCCGGCGCTCGCGGCCATGAGCGGCCGCGCGTCGAACGCGTCGAGCGCGAGCGCCTGCCGCGAGTCGTCGACGCACACGTCGCCGCTGCTGCTCGTGTTGGGGGCCATGCCGTCTCTCGAGTGCTTCGGTTCAGGCTCGGGGTCAAGTGTCGCCAAAGGCCTGCGCGTCCGCGTTTCTAGCCGCGGCCTTCTATGCGACGCTGTTCGTAACGGGGTCCGGTTCAATCCAGCGGCTGTAGCAAGCAGCCGAGGCTCGACCTTGAGACTTGGGCGCGTCGAGGGGAATCGGCCGCTTCGGTCAATCAATCAACAGAGAGATCGACCTGGAGATCGACTGGGAGATCGACTGGGAGATCGATCGGGCGAGTCGGTTTCTGCGGGCGGCGCGGCGGGCGAGCGGCTGGCGCTGCGACGAGCGACGAGCGACGAGCGGAGCGCCGACGAGCAGCTGAGCGACGGAGCGAGCGACGAGCGCGCGACTTGCGACGCCAGCGAGCAGCGAGGCGAGGCGAGCGAGCGACCGACGAGGCGACGACTGCACCGCCGAGCAGGAAACCAGAACTGACTAGGGCCGGCGGCGGCGGCGGCAGACGCTCCCGCTCTTGGGCTCATTATGCCATACAGAGACCAAGTGGGGGCGGATTTTGGCCAATCGTACGGCCGGAATAAGATGAGAGAGGGGGGGAGCGGACCCGGCTCTGCGCCGTGAAGCCGGCATCGAGCACTTGGAAATTGTATGGTCCTCACCGGACACTAGGAAATTGTATGTGACACTATCCCGCCGCCGATCTGCATGGCGCGCGTAGAGCACGCGCGACTTGACTATCATACCACGCGCGATTGTTGGCTCGCCGCCCCATGCTCTCAGTCAATGCAGGCGGAGCTTTGGGCTGTTCAAGGTTTGGCATGGGCTCAGAGACTACGTGCACTAGGCGCATGTACAATGCAGACTCGAGGGCGCCCGTCGAGACCATCGAGATGGAGGAGCCGGCGAATCTGTCGCGAATCTGCGGCTCTTCTGCCCGTAACCGGCTCCGAGCGAAAAAATAAATGAAAACAAATCCAGTCGATGGGTTGGGACAGTTGCCGGGCGCCCAGCAGAGCCCAGCGGCTCCACTCGCGTGGCGCAGCGTCGGCAGCTATGACTTGCACATGAAGGAGCGTTGGGCGCTGTGGAGCTCAATGAGCCTGCGGCCGTGTGCCAGTCAGTCACACAGTGCAGTGGCGCCAGCTTCGCGGAAAACAGCACCGAGTTGCGGTGCTGCGACCGGCTCCGGCTCTCTCCACACCGATGAGATACCGCTGGTGAGGACCGAACGTTCACGTATCCGAGCTGCAGTCCGACTTCAACACACTGGCATCATGGAGCTGGCCATGGGATCGACCATCGAGACCATCGAGGCCGTGCGGGAATTGACGGCGCTCGTCCACTTCAACGTTGGCGCGCGAGTGGCTCTGGCGGTGTTACATCGCGTCCCACTGCTGTCAAGCGGGCTCTGACTCAAGCCACTCACGGGCCTTGAGTCAATGGCGGACTCACTTGGCAAGCCTTGAGATCATGGATCCCGCCAGCAGTTATTGCCTCCTCCACTCCAACTTTAGCCCTCGCTGAGTGCTCCAGCTGACATCAGTTCTAGCCGCAGCCATGGCGTCCAAGGCCGCGGCCGACAAGGCCACGCCTCGAGCTGCTGCTGCTGCCGCTGCTGCTGCTGCTGCCTCGACCGATCCGCCAGAGCTCGCGGTCTTGGTCGTCCAGTTCGAGGCTCTGGAGCACGACGAGGCCATTCGGTGCGAGCTCAAGAGCAAGGGCTTCGTGGTCAAGCAGCAGGGTCTGGTCTCGCTCTCGCATGACGACGCCAGCGAGTTCGTGCGCGAGGTCTGTAACCCGTTCAGCGAGAGGTACCGACCCGCTGAGCCAGTTGGCGAGAACCAGGAGGCCGGAGCCGCGGAGCAGCCGAGCGCCCCGCAGCCGCTCGAGACCCTGCGGGAGTCGGGGGAGGCGATGGAGAGTGCGATCGCGGCGCTTGTGAGGTACGATCTTTTGTGTTGCCCCAGGTTACTTCGGACTCACACGGCTGGTGAGCAGTGGACCAGCGCTGGTTCTCGGACTTGAAAAGCCTCGAGCGATCGCAGACCTCCAGCAGCTTGTTGGCCCCAGGTCTGGCTCCGATATCATATGGGCAGCTGGAAGCGACTCGAGCAGCTTGAGTCTCCGGTCTCGATTCGGCAAAAACTGCGAGCGCGTGGGTCTACGCTGCAGCGAGCACGCGTCGACGGCCGCTAGTGAGCTCAGATTCCTGCTTTCCCGAGCCTCGGGGGCTGGAGGCGGCCTCCACAAACACAACAGCAACGGCTCGAAGGCCCGCCGCGCGTCATCTGCAACGGAGAAAATGCATCTGGACCAGCTCCTGGGATTTGTCTTTCCTCCACATCAGCAGCACCCCAACTCGGCCGGTCGGCTCTTTGTGTTTGCGCTGTACGGGCCGCTCGACGCAAAGTCTCGGCTGCACAGCGGGGAAAAGGGTCTCCACGTTGTGACTGACGGCGAGCTGGCCACCATGTCGAAGCGCATGGAGCGCGAGGACATCCTGGCAGTGTACGGCATGTGCTCGCTGTCCCAGGAAGAGGAAGAGGAAATCGTGTGCCAGGTCGACCAAATGCTCAAGAGCTTTCCGCAGTACACGCCCCGGGACATCACCGCGCTGTTCGCATCCTTGCCGCGAGACGCGGACGGATGCATGAGCTTCCACGACATGCAGTGGTCGGTGGCTTGTGCACTGGTGTCGTCATGAAAGCCTTGGCTCACAATTGTCCGCAGCACCGTCATCAAGGAGCGCTGCCGCCGCGTGCTCTGCATGAAGGAGAAGCTGCACCCGCGGCTGGCGCCCAGCGTGCAGAATGCGTTCCGTTTTACGGTGACGCGGCTCATGAAGTCGCGCAGCGAGGTGGCGCCGTCCAGCCTCTTCCTCAAGGACGTGGGCGCCACGGGCGCCGAGAACGCGACGCTCGTGACGCGGCTGCTGAGCAACCACACGTTCCAGATCGCGCGCTTCGGCGACGGCAACTCGCCCGAGCTCACGCAGAACGTGCGGCTGCTGCGCGACGACTTCCGCACGGCCAGCGAGATCCGTGACCGCTGGAACCCCAACTGACGGTCGAAGTAGTTACCGCAACCACCCCGGTCGCCTGCATCTAGTAGCTACAGCAAAGCGCCAAATGCAGTCGCCAAAGCGACCCGCTGGACGCTCCATGTCACTCGCGACGCGCGAAATCGCTCGGGTCGTCGCCTCGCTCGCCCGCCCGCAGTCTCGCCACCGCCGAGCTCTATGCTCGAGCCAAGGCGCCTGTTGTATCGATGCATGTAGCGCCTGTATGTACGTAGCTAAAGCAGCGCGAGCTGCATGCGCGTGAACCCGACGCCGCGCTGCAGGTCGCCAGCGGATGCGGGCTGGAAAAATTGGTTGAATCATGTCACCCGCCACGTCAGTCCGCTCCCTTGCTCTTGCACAGGGACATCTCAACCAGTCAACAAGCGCTCAGGATACTTCTCCCTGTACAAGAGCGAGAAAGGCGGCTGTGGGCACGCTAAAATTACGACCCCACACAATCGTTTCCGCCAGACGCCGCCGAGCTTCAGTATCAGCGATCGATCAATCAGCAATGAGCGGCGATGCGGGCGCCGGCACGGACAACAAGTGGATCGAGGAGCAGGCGGCCGAGTACGCGGACCTGGTAGGCAGCTTCGTGGAGTCGGTGGTGGACGAGGAGACGGACGAGGTGGTCGAGTACCAGCTCATCTGGGAGGGCGGGGACCTGGGCGTGGCGCTGACGTCGCTCGAGGGCCGCGAGACGGGCATCGCCGTGAGCCGCGTGACGGGCAAGGGCTTCCCCTTCGGCATCAAGAACGTCGGCCCGGGCGACGAGCTGCTGTCCATCAACCTGCGCGACACGACCAAGATGACGCTCGACCAGGTCGTGAGCTTCCTGCAGGTCTGCGACCTCCCGGCCACGCTGCGCTTCAACAAGCTCTCGCCCGACACGGCCAGCGCCCCCATCTCGCTGCCGCGCAAGAGCACCTACGTCATCACCAGCGCGCCCGCGGGCCCCACCAGCCCGCAGGGATCCAGCGCCCCGCCCTCGTACCCGCGCGGCTCCACGCGCGCGTCGACGGCTGCGGCTCCAGTGCAGCCACCGCCCAATCCCGCGCGGTCCTCCATGCCCGCCAACAAGCTCCCGTCCGACTTTCCCCCGCCGCCGCCGCAGCCCGCGCGCCAGAGCGCCTTCGCCAAGGTCCCCAAGACGTCCCCCACGCACCCGGCGCCTGAGAGCGCCCCCGCAGAGCACCACGCCGAGCCGGAGCCCGTGAATGAGGCGGCCGCGTTCGTCGCGGGTGCCCCGTCGTCCGTCAGGAAGCAGCCCAAGCAGACGACACACCCGGCATCCGCGCCTGCCCAGGAGCAGGCCCCGCCCAAGCCCAAGTCGCCGCGCATCTCGCAGATCGACGGGCTCATGCTCGGCCCGGCCTCGAACGACCTGGGCTTCGACGACTCGGAGTCGGAGCGCTCCAGCGACGAGAACGAGGACAAGTTCGGCGAGTGGAAGAGCGAGAGCTTCAACCACGACGAGCACGAGGAGTCCAAGCAGCAGTTCGAGGTCTTCGATGTGGACGAGAACGAGCTGCCGCAGACGCGCAAGAAGGCGAGCTCCAGTGTCGCCATGCTCGGCCATTTCTCCATCCAGACTAACAAGGACGCGATCCCAATCCTCCCGGACTCGGAGGAAGCCACCGGCATCGGTCTGGTTGACAACGTTCAGGCGCCGCAGCACGAGCCGTCGCCTGTCGGCCGCCCTGTGCAGCCTTACCACCAGCCCCCGGCCTCTCCTGTTCACGACGACGCTCCTCGCGAGTCTGTCCGCATGACCATGGACGGCGGTGCGGAGCCAATGATGCAGAGCCACCCTATTGGAACGCTGCACGAGCTTTGCGCCAAGGGCAACCTGCGCGGTGTGGTGCACCACTTCCGTGCACATGGCCCGGATGAGCTCATCAACCGTGAGCCCAACCACGGACAGACTGGTCTGCACCTTGCTGTCAAGAGCGGAAACGTGCAGCTCGTGAAGCTCATCATTGACCAGTACAAACCGATCGACGAGCTTATCAACATTGAGGACGACAAGGGCAATACGGCGTTGCATTTCGCAGCGACCAAGAAGCCCGCCATGGTGCATCTGCTGCTGGAGTCCGGCGCGAGTGCCAACGTGAAGAATAGCCGCAAGCTGACGCCACTCATTATCTCAGTTATCACGGCCAGGACGGACGACATCATCATTCCTCGCATGCTGCTGAAGTACGGTGCGAACCCCAACGACATGCACGAGAGCCACACGGTCATCCACACAGCCATTGCGAACGGAATGCTTAATATTGCTGGTGCTCTCGTGCGCGCTGGTGCGAAGATGGATGTTGAGGACGTCGAGGGTCGCAATGTATTTGAAAAACTCAACCGCAAGTCCATCAAGTTCCTGATCGGCCACATTTACTTCCCGCCCACTCACATCACCGAGAAGGAGCGGCAAGCGTGCATGCTGTGCAACAAGAAGTTCAAGTTTGGCACCCGCAAGTACAACTGCACTCATTGCGGCCGTCTTGCATGCGGCGACTGCGCCGCCGTGTTTGCTCAGATGGTAGAGTTCCCGATGGGATTCCCTGGCCGCATCCACCGCGGTGCCGCCAATCGCGAACAGAAGCGTGTGTGTAAGACGTGCTATAACGTGTTCAAGGAGCGCAAGGAGGAGCCCGACAAGCCGCAGGAGAACCACTTCGTCAAACGCATCATTGGCGTCGAGTGGGACGAAGTCAACCCGGACAAGCTCCAAAGCCAGCGAGGTCCTGGTCGCCGTGGCGAGAAGGATTACCACTAGGTATTGGACACTACCCGATTGTACACATCAAAGCTTTCTGTATCGGAGAGGACGGTTCAGAACGACATTGACGCAAAGCGAACGCGCCTTTGGTAATAGATTGCAAGCTGAAGCACTACATCCAGCCGCCAAGTTGTATTTTGCATTTATCCTTGCACTAGTTCGCTAGTGCTGCCTTACATGTAGAGGTCGAGCAGGAACTTCTTGTAGAGCGTCATGAACTTGGCGATGAAGGCTTCGAAATGGAAAATGTCCTTGGATCCGCGCTGCATGCGGTGCTCGTAGTACGCGGCCCAGTGCACGAGCTCGTGCTTGAGATCGTCGTCCAGGCGGCTCATGAGCTCGCGGCACAGCACGCGCAGGATGATCTCGGACGGCACGCAGTTGGCCAGCAGTTCGTAGATCATCTCGCGCGCCTTGAGCAGGCTGTTCACGGCATTGGGCTACGTTAGAGAGCTGCGTGGTGGTAGTAGTATGGTTCATCGCTTCATGGTACCCAGCGGGCGATTGCTGCTCCAGCACGACCTTGGACAGCGTGCAGATATACTCCTCCCACGCTGGCAGCTGGATCTGCTGCTCGGGCGAGAACGGGTAGCTGTCACGTGGGCCAGCAAGGGTGAGCGGTGGTAATCACTAGAAATGAAAATGGGAGCGCTCACTTCTGGACGCGGCAGGTCTCCAGCATGAGCAGCGCGCGGCGCAGGTTGCGCTCGCTCTTGACGGCGACGTCGTGTCCGAGCGGCGCGCAGTAGGCGAGCCCCTCCTTGGCGCAGACGCCCTGCAGGATGCCGGTGACCTCGTCGAGCGAGGGCGCGCCGACGCGCACGCCGAGGCAGCGCGAGCGCAGCGGGTCGATGACCTTGGAGGGGTTGTTGCAGCAGAGCACGAGGCGGCAGGTGGCCGTGTACTTCTCCATGGTGCGGCGCAGCGCGTGCTGCGCGTTCTTGCTGAGCCGGTCCACCTCCATGAGCAGCACGACCTTGAACTGCCGGCGCGCGTTGGCGTCCGCCAGGTGGTACTGCGCGATCTCCTTGAGCACCTCCTGCACCACGAGCCGGTCGCTCGTCGGGCCCACGTCGCTCGGGTTCATCTCGATGTGGTAGTTGCTCGCCACCGTCGTGATCTCCACCTTGCTCGACCGGTTCGGCGCCTTGAACGCCTTGTGCTCCAGCCGCACCTTGAGCGCACCCTCGCCGTACAGCTCGCGCAGCAGCGCCATGATGCGCGTCTTCTTGCCCGCGCCCGACGGCCCGTACACCAGCAGGTGCGGCAGGTCCGCCGACGCCGCCAGGTTGCGCAGCCGCTTCGTCACCTCCGGGTGGAAGTCCAGCTCCGACAGCGCCGTCGGCCGGTACTTGTCCACCCACAGCATCCTCAAGAGGTCGGCGCTTCCAGGCGGCCAGGCGGCGCGATGGTGTCAAGATGGCGCCAAATGCGGCCGTTTTGGCGCCAAGATTACGGAATTAACAAAAAAACATTAACCACTCCTGCATGTATAGTGAAACCAAGTTTAAAAAATGAGATCACATAGTAGACTCAAGGTGTCTATAGGCGTACGATTCTCGCAAAATACTTTGATCTCATTTCTCACTATGATCTTGGCGCACTCGACTCTGATCACAGCATAGCGCGTAGCCGGGGTGTTGACGGCGAGGTGTGGTTGCGCTTTACTCCAGAGACGAAGACGCAGCAGGCGCCATGATCATCCAGGCGTGTGTGGCTATTAGTGCTGCAGCACTAGCAGATGGTTGGCAGTTGGGCCGCTTTCGATCTGTGGCCAACATGCCACCACTGGAGACTCTCAGTGGAGAGGCATTCAACTTGAAACAGCGACGAATCTGCGCGCTCCCAGCTGCTGCGCGCCTGGATCTTTAGCGGTGGCGATGGCGCTCTCTAGCGGTGCAAAAGCTGCCAAAGTGGCTCGCAAAGGTGGCGCAGCACTCACATGGCCTCGTTAGTCGGCTGTCGCGTTTGGGCTGTAGTACCCCAAGGCAGACAACCTCACGGCTCGCCATCACGATGACGAGCACCACGCAATCATGATTGCCCGACGGCGGAAGCGCGCCTCAAGCAATTCTGGCCGTGCCGCGGTACCACACGTTCTGGTCCCGTGTGGGCTTGAGGGTCTCAAGCTGAGGCCGCTTGTGTCCAACGCCAACCGGCAGGCGTCTCCGCCGCCAACAAAATGACGGCCGATTCAGCCGCCGACCCGAAGCTTGAGCTTGAGCCTGCAAGCCTCTGGCCGTGATCATCACGACGGTTTCGCTCAATGAGTATCCAGCCGCGCCCCGCTCACGGTGGCGCAGCTCAGGCTGACGTGGTCAGTCTCCAGTCTCCAGAATGATGCATTCTGCATTCCGAACGTTCCGTGGCGAGTGGTAAGGCGCCCTCGATGGCTCCACAGCAGCCGAACAGCAGGAACGGCAAGCTGCTCTACTTTGTGCTGGTGGTCGTCGCCAATACAGCATGCATGGCCCTGTGGTGGCGATCGGCCGTGGCGTGGCCGCCCCAGCAGCTCACGATCCTCCGAGGGTCCGGCAGCACCTTTGGCAACTTTGGCAACTGGTCGGCGAACCAAGTCTCGCATTCGAACTACAGGCCCGAGGACCCCACCGCCATCAATGAGCCGAGCCTCACGTGTCTGGGGTGGCGACAGACCAAGAACTGTAAAGCGAGCGGCGGACGAGAACCCAAGCACGACAAGGAGTGCAATGACGCCCTCACTGGCGGCCAAGTGTCCGGGTACTGCGCCATGAGGAACGACAAGACGGGCGCGGAGGTGCACGTGATGCACGTCGACTGCTCGTCTTTGCGAGCCGGCGTCAAGTTTCGCTGTTCGCAAGCCAGGGAGTTTGCCAAGATGCCGGCGCAGATGGACCGCGCCGTGGCCCAAGCGAGACGGGACTATCACTCGCAAACCCACTCGCAGCCTCGTGTTGAAGAAGAAGAAGAGGTTCCTGTCTCCAACGGGATTGTCATGGTGGCGTACCCCAAGTTGCTAGTTGGTGTCCACGCAACCGTCCGCATCTTGAGGACTGTCCACAATTGCTCGCTCCCGATCGAACTGTGGTTTCTCAAGAAGGAGTTGGCTCGGAACGCAGAAGACCCACTGGAGACGCAGCCCATCTTGCGCTCGCTCGTCAACGACTACGGACCCGTCACGCTACACATGATCACCGATGCACGTGTGAGGGGGTTCAACGCCAAGATCCACGCAGTTATCCACAGCGACTTCGACCAGCTACTCTTCCTGGACGCTGACAACCTGCTGGTTCAAGATCCAACCTACCTCTTCACCAACAGTTCAGCCTTCAACAGCACCGGCGCAGTATTCTGGCCGGACTTTTGGCATCCGAGAGACACGATTTTCAACATCAAGGAGCACTCGCTTCTCTGGGAGGCTACTGGGCTACCTTTTGTCGATATGTTTGAGCAAGAGAGTGCTCAGTTATTGATCGATAGGCGGCGAGCCAAGGCTAGCGGAGCCTTCGCTGCCCTCGAGTACCTGGCGTTCCACGCCCCCAACCCAATCGCAACCATGAGGCTCGTATACGGAGACAAGGACCTCTTTCGCCTCGCGTGGATGAAGGCCGGAGCACCATTCCACATGGTATCGCATCTTCCTGGAGCTGCAGGATCAGTCGTATGGCGCGCAGACAAATCCATGGTATTCTGTGGGCTGACGATGGTCCAATTTGACCCTGACGCGAGTGTGAATGCTGGACCAGAGGCGATTTTGTTCATGCACCGAAATGCCAAGAAGCTCACAGGCGAAGAGGACATGAGCAAAGGCACTACTTGGACCCACGTGCAGATCTTCCAGTACCCTGAACACGCGATGAGGACGCCAGAGGCTCAGTACGAGCATGCACAACTGCACTATCGCATTCAGATCAGCGGTATGAAAGATATCGCCTCGACAATGGGCTCGAAGCGTTGCTACGGTGACCGTGAGTTCAAATCACCACACTTCGCCATGACGGCCATAGAGGATATAACACCTTGGCGCATCCACGAACTGGAGGAGACATTATTGCGGTACGGGCGCGAGGCAATTGCACTCCGTTAGTCGCCCTTGTGGCTTCAGCTGTACCATAGAAATAATGATAAGAGGGGCAAAAAAGCTTGTTGTCTGGCAAAAATTACTTGGCATCCGAGAGCCATAGCCTCAACTGGTTTCCAACGGCTCGTCTTTCGGACGGTGCGAGGCGTAAGCGCAGCCACTCGATGCCCGCGCTTTCTACACGGACGCCAAGATCCAACATTGTTGGTTCACGAAGACTTTCCTCAATGGTCTGTACGGCCAATAGCGCGCATTGCGCAAGCACAACCTGCGGTTGCTCACCACTTCTTCCGATCAGGAAAATGTGCGTGCTCGAACAAACAAGTATCACTGGGAGCAGAGGTAGCTTTTCATCTTCACTCCTGAGAAGTTGCCGAAGCTCGAGTCTATCGCCTTCACCCGGTAGATCCAGGTAGCTCAGCCCTCCAGACGGAACTGCAAGCATTCGGATTACTGGGTCCACCCAAACACCGTGAGCAAACACGATTGTGCCAGTCGTGTCAGGTAAAACCTTGAGTTTATATCGCAGCAACTCGTTCGGGCGAGCATCGAAGGGCACGACACCGGTGTTGCCAAATGGCAATCGAGTCTCCCCCATGCCGCTGCCGTAGAGTAGTCCGTCAGATGTGAGCGAGATAAGTGACGCCATACCGCCGACTGGTCGCGCGACCACGCCAACGAGCCCCATGCCGAGACCACTAACAACATTGCCGACACCAGGATCGAGGCCTTGCAATTGCCTTTCCTTGTAAACAGCAATTGGCGTTGTGATTACGCCTGTTGCGGCACCAACGACGCTCGAGCCAAGCGCGCCGAGGCCGTCTGCAATGCCTGATGTAAGTCGCGTTGGACGCCGGTACCGACGCTTTTGGAGCTGACCTCTCGGCATTGTGAGCTGGTCCATTGTCCGAGACACGGAGTACGAGAAGCCTGACACGGACACGAGCGTGGCGGCTGCAGCGTGCCCGAAGAACGATGCAACGCCACCGACCACTCCCTTTGTGAGCACCCACGGATTGTATCCGTCGCGTGTCGCCGCAAGAGGAATCTCGACCAAGTTGCGGACGCCGGTGCTGAAGTTGCGAAAAAAGCCCCTGTTTCACAAATTCACATTCTAGGTTAGTCCTTGTCAAACAATGCTGTCCCCATTAAATAAACGCAAACGTACGCTGGATTTCCGATGATGTTGAGCGACATAAGCAACATTGGCGAGCGCACAATTGCATCGGCCACATAGTCGGCGGCAATATCCTTAAGCAATTGATCGGGAAATTGGAACACATTTCGCATACGGCTAGCCCCGAAGCGCAGTGGCGTGCCGTCAAAGCTGTTGAGAACTGGAATGGTTACACGTGCCGTGACAGTCACCTGGATATCGCTTAACACCAGCTCCTCGACGAACACACGTCTCTGCATCACTGCTGCGATAGACTCCTGGAAGGGATCCGACCAATTGTTCTCGACGACTATCATATTTCGCGCTGAAACCGGTGGTGATGTCGATCCATTCAACGCATCAGTAATAGGCTGTAGGAGTGCTGACACGTGCGAAATAATATCATCCTCGAGCTGTCAAACCAATCATAACATCATAGCGTTAGTGGAGGTTTTAAGCCATTGTCTCGTCTCCAGTGCGTCGAACCTGGAGCACAGCAGGAGCGAGTTTGAGCTCAATGCTGTGAAAATACGCCGGGATGGCAAGAGGATCCCACGTATCGGCATACGTGACTCGAACAACGACGCAGTTGCGGTCAATATCAGGAAGGTGCTTATCCAGCAGTCGACTGGAAAACTCGTTGAGACCCTGAAGCTCTTGCCAAACATCGCTCTGAGTCATTTTTGGTGTGTTAATCCCACCAATCTGCTCAGGAAAGCAAAGCATAACTGGAAAGTTGCACTCTTCAAGGAAATGGTCGATCTCCCCGTCACCAATCCCAACAAACAGCGTTGTGTATGCTCGAACGTGTGAAAGATACCCAAGTTTGGCAATGTGCCGCAGAGCCTCTGGTGACTCTGGTGAAGTCAAGAAGGCGATCACAATGGAGCGGCACGTCACTCGGAACACTTCTGGATACATGATCATGCCGCGCTCATCTAGGAATGGATCATACTCGTCGCTCAAATGGAGCTCGAGTTTGTCGATCTTGAACGATAGATGCAGGAACTTTGGAGGGCCTTTCTGGCTAGCCTTGTCTAGAGAAGCTGTTGGCGGTAGCATGAGTGCCGGTACATCTTTCTGGTACCCGGCTGCAGAGTCATCTTCTAGGCAAGTGGCTGAGATGATCCACGATCCTGCGCGATAGTGACACATGACAAGGAAGGTGATCTTGACCGACTCCTCATTCTCGTTTCCCCGAACTAAAGTGGCGAACTGTATCCCGCCGACTTGCCAAAGAGCGTTGGACCAGCCAAACTCGTGTGTGCCAATCTGGAAACGAACCCGTTTGTCATCAGCAAAATCTGGGTCAACAAGTTGGGGCAAGCTCGCAGTCTCATCCAGCCAAGTTTGTACAGGAGTTACGCCGTCTGATTGCTCCAATTGATGCCCCAGAGGTTCATTTCCACGTGCCTGACGAAAGTTCACACGAAGATATTAGAATCGATCAATGAATGCAAGAAGAATGTGCTAGCGTACCTGTAGACTCCAATCGTACTCGAGGTAGTACCCAGGACTTACAGCCTCAGGCCTGGAGGCATCTGAAAGGTTCCGGAAGCCTAATGGCTGGCTCCACTGATTGAGCACGGCAACTGGTGCCTGGTGGTCGATGAAGAATGCGATGAGTATAGAGGATTCCGACTGGGTGATTGTATACGTGAGCATTTTATGGCGGAACGCACGATGGCGAATGAGAAGTCGTCTTCGAAGGGTGGTTGAGGATGCTTTCGGATACGCGCTCACACTCGTATCTCCAGCTTCAGAAGTTGCTACTTGTGCACTGCGCGGGGCTTCGACTATCATTATCTTACCGTCACTAGAGACCAGAAGTGGTAAGGCTGGAAGACGAACGCCAATTTCTTCAGACACTTCAAAATCGTTTACTTTGGGATCCCCAGCATCGATGCTGACTCGGAATGAGCACGACAGCCGGGCAAGTTGGGGTTGAGCAGGAGGTGCTAGCACATCATCACTCGGACGACGCGAGAACTTTGAGTTCAACCAATTGGAAACATCATTTGTCAAACTGCGGCGTTTTGGATCTTTGTGGAGGCAAAGCGGGAGACTCCAAGTGTCGTTTGGTGCTACACCCGCCTCGTGCATCAATGCCGTCTTGCTGCCAGCTCCGTCGGTAGGTATAATGCGCAATGAAAAATCCTGAAATCATAAATATATCTGTTAGCAATGAACCAAGATTGCGTTGGTCGAGTCTATCAACCAACTTACCGTTGTGTTTGAAATGACAATTTGGGGGCGAATTGTAATCTGGACTCGTCCGCCAATATTCGCCAGCGTTACTGCATACGTTGACACCATAGTCTTGGTACTCGAGGCATTGTCAGGTACAATAAACACTTTCGAGTCGCCAGTAACTCTAAGCGTTCTTCCAGGAGACCATCGCTCGATGGGTTCTTCTGGCAAAGATGCCTCACGAATCCCACCGATAGCAAGCCACAGAGACTCACTTGGGTCGCAGCCAAACGACACGGTTGCGCATGTGTCAACACGCTCACAAATCTCAGCAGCAGCTTTATTAGCTGGGGTTTTGATCTTGACCTGTACAACCGACGGAGTCATGTTCAGTACAGTCAAGTATCGCTCCACTTGAATTCGAAAACTTGGAGCATCAGCGTGGCTACCAGCATTGGATGGTCGAGTCATCACAATCTGCATTTCACCAAGTCTGTGGACAGTACCAGCCCAGTCGTTTTCACCTTCTAATCCAAAAACGATGTTTTTCTCTCCTTCAGTCGAGGCCACACAAATCTCAGACGCCTGTAGCGGGTCGATGTTTGATACCCATTGTGGGGCAGTAGGCGCTATATTATACTTGAAGCATTGTCCCTTCCCATTCAAGCACAGTTCAGCACAAGTTAGTTGGACGACCAGTGCCTACCAGAAGAAATATGAAGTTACCTTTTGCAAGAAAGTAAATACTACAGCTACATTCGTTGTGTTCGTGATAGCAATTGCTGGCCACAGCGTTGCCTCCACCCACCCATATCGTCTCGTCAGCTGTAATGATGTTGAATCCACTTGAGTTGGTGACAGCATGCTAGCCTTAACACGCTCCATCTTCACCCAGCCGAAAACCGGGTGTGGCGAAGAATTGATGGGTATCAGTTGGGGTTGAATTGACTTTGATTTTGCTTGGCTGGACCGCTGCGATGCTTTTTCTTCGTCACGCTGCTTGACAAGGTCAAAAGGGGATGGAAGCTCCTTCGGAATCTGAACTCTAGACCAAGCACTATCGTCGGCACTCAATGCAATCTGCAGCTGTTCTGCAGCTTCCGTCATGAAAAACTCGCTGTTGCTCTCTGTCAATGTTTCAGTCGGCTGGAAAGTTGCAGCATCGCAGCGCTTGGACCACAACACCTCTTGATCCGCACTGATACTCACAGGGAAGTCACACATGTTCCTAAAAATCATATCCGCCCGTAAAGTGACCCGTGTCTGCAATCCGCGGAGTTCCACGCACACCCACACATACCCATGACCAGGGAACAGTCGTCCAGTAGCACCATTCTGCTTGATGACGCACGGGTCGCACCAAAGCTGGTACGTTTTCTTGGATGTATCAGGTTGCGCTGAAGGTACATGTGTGGATGGATCCTCAAGCGCAAACTCCAACCGGTAGAAAGGATCGCCTCCTAGTGACTGCCAACTATACGGGATACTCTGGTTTCTTCCGACGAGAATCCGCTCCGTTGTTCCAGTCTGGCGGCACCACAAGTCCACCCCCGTTTGATTGACCACTACGATCCGCATATCTCCAAGTTTCCCTGCTGCACTAGCATGCTCCTGTTGCTTGCTCGGCCGGCGCTGTAATATCGTTGGAATAGATGCCAGCACAAGTATCGAGGTCTGTGTCAGGTAAATAGACGCAGGTCCAACAAGCGCCGACACGGCAGCTCCGCTTTCTGAGAGCTCAACGGAACTACCAATCGCAACCCGAGGGATCACAGATACCGACAGTAGTTGAGCCATATTCTCCAGATATACCTGAAAGCTTGATGCAACTCGAATACTCGTCGCCAAAGGGTAAGCCAAGCAAACCAGAGACGAGTCCAGCAGCTCCGCGGTAATAATATCGTGCGAGTCGCGAGACGTGCTCACGTAACAAATTGCAAGAGCGATGCTTGGAGCAGCAACGGTCACAACTACCTGTTGAAACGCAGAGGCATCTTGGGTGGACGAAAGTTTTAGTGACGATGCAAGAAGCGCATTCAAAAGAAATCGCTTCTGTGAGCCCTACAAAGTCATTCCCGAGTGTCAGTCCCTGGTAAACACCATCAATTGCACACCTCAAACATTACCTTGGCGTCACCGAGTGGGTGTCTCCATCGGAGTTCCCATTTGTCGGATACTGACGCTCCGTCAATCGTGTACGTTCTCGACTGACCGGCAAGGTCCAGCATGGACGCAAGAAACCTCCTGTTCTCCAGGTCATCATCAAACCATTGACTCACAAGTTCGCTGAAAGTGTCAGGTTCGTCGCTGTCAGAGTTTCCGCGGCGCTGACTTCTCCCGGTATCCCAAGGCGTAAAGAATTCGCTAACGACGACGTATCGATCGACAGAGTAATCCCAACACCGCAATTGGCACATGATGTCACAAAGGCGAGTCTCCTCATTTGAAGACTCGTCACTCCAAAGAGGCCACCCAATTGGCACTCCCGACGGAGGAATTGGCACTGGGTCGGCAATGATTTGTTTTACTGCGCGAGGCATATGATAGCACCACCGCATACTCATCCAGCTGAGCGTTTGGCTGCTTTCCAGGTCAGGAACTTGAGGCCGATTTCCGTTGAACTCGCGATTATCAACTCCCCATGCCATGTTCGCTTCATCGATAAACGAAGAGACTTCTGACAACTCAACATCATCTGCGTACTGCGAGCAATCCACAAACAACCTTGTTCGACCTCTTGACGATTTCGAAGTACCAAAGCACTCCGACAAGCTTGCATTTTCAATGAACAATGTATTGGTGAATGCCAATTCGCCAGGCAAGGGATGCCGCGCCTCATCGATCCGTCGAAGGTGACCAAAGTCGTCAGTTGAAAGCTCAGAGTCGCCGGATACAATTGCTGATGAACTTGCTAGCGCGCGTTTGTCATTTTGAGGCTGGGTCTCACTTTCTTGCGTAGCCATGGATAGTTTGGCTCTTTTCTGAGTTATCGATTGCAACAGAAAGCTCGATGCCTCCAGAGCATATGACGATAGCTTGACCCGAACCGGACTCAACTCTACTTGAACACTCGTTTGAGTCAACGGCGTGGTGAGTAGCACAACACGACCTTTACGTGTGGCGTGTCGCTCAATCAAACTAAAATGCTCCCCAGTTATACGAACGCTAGACTCCTCGAGAACCCGCCGCATCTCCGAGGTACTCGTCAAGTGGCTAACAAACATCTTCCAGTTGCTTGAAGCGTGACCTGGCACTGACCCTCCATTCTTGTTGATAAACTCCACATGCAGAATGTCCATCGAGCTTGACACGCGAGTGCCCAGTTTCTCGGCGCTCATGACAAATTCTCCAGATTTTACAAGCACGAAGCGGTTCAGAACGTGTACAGCTGTGCCTTCTGATTGTAAAGGACGCTCTGCAGCTTCATCGGCACCAAGCATGACGCTAACAAACACCTCGCCACACGAAACCCACGCGCTGGATGACGTTACAGCACCGCCGGTTCCTCTTGCATTGTACTCCCACAATGACACAACGCTCGGGGCAATGAGTACCTTCAGTGACTGTCTTGGAGTTCGGATATGAGAGATTTCGCGGTGGGAAGTTTGACTCGGTTTCTTCACTTTGATATTATTACGCATATCATCATGCGAGAACACCAGATTCGTCTGTCGACGCGAAAACTCAAGTAATTCGAAGGCAAAGTGAGCTGAAAGATGCAACTGGAAGCCTTGGACATCCACGAAGATGCTACCTTCATGGGAGTCCGGGAAGTTCCATCGACCTGAAATAAGCTTTTCATGGTAATTGTCAACAGCCAGTTGCCACAATGTTGGGTCTGCATAGGCACCAAATACAACCTCTTCGGTAGTCAACCGCTCATCTTTGGTTGACCGCTTCCGGTAGCCAACTGCAATATTCTGGATCGAAGCAGCTCCATTCGTTTCGATAGTATTGGATTCAATCACAATATTCGCGACTCGTAAATGCATGGATGCTGTTGTAGTGAACAGGTTCACTTCGATCCCATCGAGTCTCAATTGCAAGACTCCAATTGATGAACTCTGTTCGCTTGAGGCATACACTGACGTTATCGGAGTCTGCGAACTTAATTTTTCGTCCCATGCACCGTTAGTCTCATCCGGCGTGCTCTTCAGTGCAATTACTACCGACGAAAGTGCACGAAGAAGTCCAATGGTGCGCTCATTAAGGATAGCGAACGATGCTTGTTGTAAATCGACTCGAATCTTAGTGACGGAAAGTGCAAGGTTGACCGCGCAGGTTGTGGCTTCGATCACACAGCTCGAGCTAAATGGGCACAAAATCGTCTCCACACTTTCAAACTCGAGGTATTTGCCCACTTCTCGACTAAGTTTGTTTGCAAAACCCCCACGGCGAAGGGAGCTGGATTCGCTTGAAGCGTTTGTCTTCTGAACAAGATTTGCTATCACCGCATAAATTTTACCCACGCGGCCTTCGATTCTGTCTTGCGTTTTACCAAAACGAGATGTAGAAATATGGGCACGTCGAGGTAGCAGCCGACTGTTGAAAGGAGGGTAGCCCAGGCCATCAAGCAAAATATCAAACTTGCTTGTGCTCGCGATGAAGGTCCCTTCGACCACCACGCAGACATGCGCTGTCGATGACACCTTTTGAAGCAACAAGTCCGAGGTTAAATGCTCGCTTGGGAGAATTATTCGTATTTGTCCGAGCTGTATCGACACTCGAATATCTTGAGCATCGAGCTTTGAGCTTGTCCTTTGCGAGGTGGGTACTCGTGCAACGCTTATGCTTGGCTGTGAAGCATTATTAGCCGTGTTTTGCACCCCGCTTAACACGCCCGTGAAGCAGTAGAGAGAGGAAGTTGTAATGCTTAAATCAACGTCACCTACAGTTAATGCTAATATGATAGCAGGCTGACCTTGGTCCCCATAGTTTCTCGAAAAGAATGAAAGAACTGGGAAATCTTGACCAGCAGTTTCGATTGACTTGTCGTTTTCTACGCACAACAGCGGTACAGCAGGTTCTTGGCACTTTACCTTGACTTCCGAAGCTAGACCAATATTCTGGAGAGACTTTGCAAGCTGGCTAGACAGATGCCAGCAACGCATGGCTGATGGAAGCTGAGGTGAGTCAGCTGCTGAGATTTTGAGGGCGCTAGAAACGTGAAGTAGAGCATCCAGGTCGAGACATAAAAGAATCCCAAGGAAGATATGCTCTGAGAGCGCTCCAAATTCTCCGAATCGGCTGCCCAAGCAACTTAATTTGGCCGGCAAGATACGCTCAGTTACTTCCATCGCAGAGATACCGCACTGAATGTCAGTAAAATGTTGTTCGGTGCTGCCCAAATGGCGATTTGTGGGGTGGTGATTTGCCAATCTCAGCGCCAGGGATACCGATTGAAAGCCTACGGTGACGCTCGACTTGACTACTTCATGTGTACGTCCTCGCATGGGTACTCGACAGATATCAGATGTAATAACAAGACGCACGCATTCCAGCTGAAGTCCTACTTTACAGCTCCACCAGGTTGCATGGTTGGTTGTTCGCAGTGCTTCCTCAGGTTGTGGCTTGACGGGTTGATCTCTTTGCTCTTGATCGATGGACTGATCTTTACGAGCTGTCTGCGACAGAAGCGGAATCTTCAGCAAGTAGGTGACCTGTAAGTAGAAACAATATGCAGCGGTCAGTAAATGCAGATGAATGTCAGACTTTGATTTTCATGCGTCACCTTTAGCTGCGTCAAGAATGATTCCACAGTAGAGATGCTGACTGTGATATCAAGAGCATGTAGCTCTCGCCTCTCAACGTTCTTATGCCAGTAATTGATGACTGCCCTCATGGGACCAACCGCAAACACTCGTTGCGAATCATCAACAACCGACTCTTGAGTTGCGCAGATTTCAATCGTTTCGACAACACATACAATGTGCATGTATCCAAGATCGGCATTTTGGGGGTTACCTTGAAATAACTTGGGTGTCTCTAAATTGACCGTAGGGACCAACAACGCCAAGAATTGGTTGAGATGGATACGAAGGCCTTGAATCTTTACGTCAAGATATATCTCCCAAGGAGTTGAAGTATTTACAACGATATCCTTCTTGGTAGGGTCGCGTTGATCAGCTACGCCGACTCTGTGATTTTGATGTGGAAAAGTTGAGATGGTGCTGAGACGAGAAACCACTCGATAAATATGACTAACAAGTTGATTAATGCCCTTGAGGTTTCCTTCGATATAAGCTGCTGCTGCGCGAACATCCACAACAAGGTTCTTGCACAATCGTGCAGCGTCATCTGTCTTTATCAATCCACTGTTAAAAACAACGGATAGTGGCCCACTGACTACAACTCCTGGTGTCTTGTGAACTCTTACGCCAATAGATAGAAAATCTTGCGATAACCTATTAGCACTTTTGGTAATGGAAAGGCTCCCACTTTGAAAAATCATATCTGGATCACTTCTGCCTTTCCTGCGATAAAGACTGGCTGATCCAACATCAAGACGAAGATCTACCCGGTCGGACATTTTCAATCGAGGAGTAATTACGACATTTCGCGACGCAAATGCTCGAGATACTTCCACTTGGAACAGGTTCGCTGAATAGTTAGGGAGTTTGTGGGGGCCTAGAAGCTTCAAACTGAACATGCTAGCACTACACGCATCCACTGCAGCAATTGCAGTTGTCAGGATCCAGTCGTTGAATTGGCCGTTTAATTTGTCCAATCCTATGGCGATTTCAAATCTCGAATCGGTAAGATGTGACGAGGCTGACGACGATGTTATCGTAACATCTAGCCCCACAGCTCGCAACATGTCCCAAGCGCAATTTTCTGATGAGCCAACCTCACCTCCATCAACTACAAGGGAAAGGTTCCCGACTTGGTACACGGAGGTTGTTTGTTCGTCTTCAACTTGATCTTGCCACACCAAACCTAGAGCTGTTCCGGTGACATCATACGAGTTTGCCTGGGTATCTTTTGGCGCTGATAGAGTCACAGAGAGCTTGCTAAATGTCAAGAGTTTGGAACTGCTAGTTGCAACAGACTGGCCTTGTGATGATTTGTCAACTACTTGAATTGGAAACGTCTCCGCGACACTGGTGTCACTTTTTTGCTGGCCCAGCTGGCTCTTCTGTGCTACATCCATGATCAATGTGGCAACTTCAGTGCACTTCTCCAACTCCAGCTTTGCAACGGCTTCTCCCAGCGAAATATCTACAATAGTCGACGACATAGTTTCTCGGCGGTCAGTCTTTTCAGTGACTTGATCGCCACTATTCTCACAATATTCTGCCAAACGCGCAAACCGAAGTCGCATTGCTGAGTGGACGCTTCTTTGCTGAGCAGCCGTAGTCTCATTCGCACTAACTTCTAAACGAGCAGAGACGGAGGCCTGGCAACTGTGAAGCGTATGCCTCGCAAAGATTACAAGCAAACCAGGTTCCAAGTACCGGCGTAAATTCGTAGATGGCGAGTCGTCGGGAGAACGCATGAGCTTATATTCGCGAGTCGTGGCGATGAAGTTTCGAGCCATGGTCGGTGTGACAGTGAAAACAACACCGCTTGCAGCCCAAGCTGCAATAACGGCATTGGTTAGGATGCCTTCGTCCAGAATGCGCTCCTTGATACCGATGGATGTAGTAACACGCTGACTAATCATGGCCAGCTCCGATTTCGGAGTGCAGGGTCGATTTTCTCCGTTCCAGTTCACAGAACAGGAACACGGAGAATCAAATCGGTGTTTGTCGGTATGCGCTTGTGTGTCTCTCACTTCTATTGTTTTCCAAACTGGAATCTCTGTATCAAAGCTTACTTTCACCAACTCAAAGCTGCGTGAGTGGCGTTTGCTTAGCCGCCGAGCTTCGTCACTGAAAAATGAAGCTGTAAAGTATGGATGAGACACATAATCGCCATGTGATGAAGTGTCGACAGATCCCCACTGCAGGAGCGTTTCACCTTTGCTGGACCTTGCGTCACTTCCCCCACTGATTGACACGACCTCAACATTCTCTACTTCAAAAGCAACATCAATGCCATCTTTCTCGCTCGCACGCGCAATCAGCGCCTCAAGGGCCACATAGGTAAGTGTTAGACTTAATATCGGAGTTGGGGGTCGAGACACTTGGTTTCTCTTCCCTGGCGTTGACACCTTGACCAATCCCAGATTCGCTACGGGCACAAACTGGTCCTCAATATCTTCACTTTCCTCCTGGTGATCAGCCCCCTGTTTGTCTGATATGTTTTCGTGTTTTCTCAGTGTCAATGAAGCTGAGCTGATGCAGACACGCACTGTCGATACAACACACGTCGGTTGAGAGTGCTCTGCGTCCTCAAGAAATTTGTTGCTCTCTTCCTGAATCGATTGTCGTCGATGCTCAAGTGAGCGCTTTGACTCGGAGAGCAGCTCCGCCATAAGTTCATCTTCTTCATCCTCTTCGACAGCGCCGAGGGCATTCATTGCCCAACCAAGCCATGACGTTGGTTTATCACCAGGGTTTTCGCTAGGTCCCCGAGCTGTCGGTGTTGGTGATGGGAGGGGTGATTGTTGATACGATTGTCGTTGCCGGGTTTGTTCCCTTGGAGGACGATTCGGTGGAATGTTCCTGTCCAATGTTGCTCTTGTCTTCGGCTTGACAGGTGAAGAAATTAGAGTTGATTCCGAATTATTCGTAGAGCGCGTCGCAATTTCAATCAGTTGTATGATCATTGTGAGCTGTCGATCGCTCATAGAAAACAGTAGCTCACCGACAAACACATCAACTTCATGCATTGTAATAACACTTGAGCGAGCACAGGAGTACGTGTAGAATGGATCTCGAGAAGTCGACGGCTCGTAAGCAAACATCCCATCGATGTTAAATACCTTGCTGAAGACGCTCGCTGACAAGGTGGCAGATTGCTCAACTTTTTCACTAGACTTTTCGTCCGGTAAAACGGTCGGTCGCAGCAAAAATTTGCCGCGGACGGATACAGAGGTTCGAGTCAACACTGGCACTTCATACCCAACCACTTTACGACGAAGGCGATCCAGATAAGGGTCGTCAGTCGGAGGACCTGAGCTTGTGTATCGGTCCAGAAAGATCGTCAAGTCCTTGACGTCTATGCGCTAACAATGTTGCACGTGGTGAGGACAGCCGAAACATCAGCAACAGTACAACGCCAAAACAACCTTTCCGATCGCTTGGTCGACTGCTCCCGGGTTCTCGAATCCCTTCGTCCACGCATTACGCGGGTTGGCAGAGTAAAAATCCAGCGTCTTGGAGCGATAGAGCGAGGTGAGCGCAACGAGAGGTCAAACTCAGACAAAACCGCGAACGCACCCCAAGCGCGACCGACAGCACGATGTCTTCCTGCTCGTACTTGAGTACGAGGTTGTTGACCTTGGAGCGAGTAGACTCAGCAGTTATGCGCCTCTGAAAGATCTGCACGCCGCCCACGCACCTGGACGCTGATGTTGGCGAGAATCTTCTGCAGCGTGTCATGCAGCCAGCCCGACTTTGGCTGGTCGATCCTCTGCGGCGCAGCCTCGTCCGCCTCCTCCCCCTGCTCCCCTGGCAGTCTGCATGCTCAACAGTAAGCCTCCAAACCCCAACAGCAGCAGCAAAATCAACAGCAGCTCACGGCGGCGGCTGCTCGCCCAGCGACGCCCTGCGCGCGGCGCGCTCGGCGTCGGACCTGGAGACGAGGATAAGTTCGATCGTGTAGAGCTTGACCTCGATGGGCTGCGAGAGCAGCGCCGTCCACGGGATGTGGATGCGCAGCTCCTGCCGTCGGGCACGTGCAGAGCGCTGCGTCAGTCGGAATCCGGCGCCAGCGGCCGCGATCGGAGCGCGCGCGCACCCGGATGAAGCCGCGCGCGAGGTCGAAGGCCGAGGGGATCTCCAGGCTCTCCTGTGGCGGCCGTCAGCGCCAGAAATGCCAGAGAAAGCGGCGAGACAGGCGCACCAGCAGCACGTGGCGCTTGATCTCGAGGTCGTTGAGCACCAGGTCGCCGCCGAAGAGCCCCAGGCCCTCGAGCTGGATGCCCTCGATGTACTTGCCCAGGTAGAACTGCAGGCTCTGCGCGATGTACCCGCGCAGCGGAGACGACAGCAGGTCCAGCATGCTCGCGGCCGCCATGACGCCCACGTGGCCGCGAAATCGACACTTTGGGCGCTTTTTGAAAAATAAAACGAGAAATGAGAGACCGCAGGCAACTTTCAACGGTAAAGTCGTCAAGACGGAGTCTTCAACACACGTGAAACCGTATCATCCAAGAACGACGCCTAGGCACGCTACACTCGCTCCATTCAACCCTGGCACAAAAGAAAACATCTACTGCACACAAGAAACGCGCTGCCTGCTTAGCGCCGGCTCATGCCTGCGAGGAGAAGGTCGAGTTTGCGCTCGATACTTACCATCTGCTCGAGACTTGCCATTTGAGCTATCTTGCGCTCAATCGAGTGCTCAAGCGCTCCGATTTTCTCCAACTTACTCTCGATTGAAGAAATTCGATACGTCAGAGGTTTCAATTCCTCCGCTGTGAACGACTTTTGGAGATCATGCACTCTGTGTAAAGATTTCAGCAGGTCGTTCTTTGTGATGCCCTCAGCCTGCTTGGAATCTGCTTTCGCACTGTTTGCGACTTGA
This sequence comes from Phytopythium chamaehyphon, assembly GCA_023334415.1. Taxonomy (NCBI): domain Eukaryota; phylum Oomycota; class Peronosporomycetes; order Pythiales; family Pythiaceae; genus Phytopythium; species Phytopythium chamaehyphon. The sequence continues at coordinate 2,430 of JAASGX010000267.1, read as the reverse complement.
TTGACACCATCCAAGAGGTACTTCACAGTGGCTTGGGCCTCAGCATCAGTAACGTCGGCATTAGAAAACATGCTCCGCAACGCATGCGGAGTCAGCGGCTCGCTATCAGCAATTGCTTGGATTGCAGACTCCAGCACGTCAGGTCGAATACGGCCCCGAAACACGATTTGGCTGTGGGAAACGTATGAATCCGAACTCATGATTGCCCGTCTGAGGCAGTGGTGGTCGCGTGTCCAAAGCAGAAACTCGTAAAACAAATCCTCTGCGATGCGATGCATCGATGTAAGTGTGGTTTCAGCATCGCGCCTCACGGTATCGTACGTGTCCAGGACAATGGCCAACGTCATGTTGAGCAGCACGAGCGTCACAACAACCATGTAGATCCAGTAGTACACGTAAGCGACTGGTCCAAGTAACCCATCCATTGCTGCGAAATTGAAAGTGCCAAAGAGAATGTTGATGCACGTTCTTAGTGAGTGAGTAATGTTGGAGAAATCCTCAACGCGATCACCGAATATCACATGACCGGACAGAGCGAATGTGACGACAATGACGAAGCAAACAAGAAAAAATGCGCTGAATTTTGATAGCGACCGAGCCACAGTTTTTGACAGAACGTTGAGGCGCGGATGAAAACGGAAACTTTCAAGGATGCGGACGCCGAGACAGAGAGTTGCTGCAGTGGCGACCAATCGAAGTGCAATCGTGAAGTTAGCCACTTTCTGTAATGATGCTGTAATAGTGGCTAGTACTTTAACAATGTCTGTGTCTTTTGATATATGATACTGCTCGAGTAGCTCCTTGACGTCTGTGGCCGTTATTTTTACGACGATGCCCCACACAACATAGAATGTCACCACGAGTACGGTGGTAGAGTAGTCGATAAACCGCCAAAACGTTTTTAGGGAAGCAAGAAACTGTGGGTCCTTTGACCACAATTCGCAAATTTGTCGGTATAAGTCTTTCAGAAAGCACAAACCAACAAGAATATCCACCACATATGGTTCGGACCTTTTATAAGGAATCGCCTTCGCTGAAATCGTTGTTGCAGAAGGCTTGACAAGTCCTCCATTTTGATACTCAAGCTTCAATGACGTAACGGCGTATGCAGAAACCTCAGCGTTGTAGGTGACAATGTCAATAACGAATGAGACCGTGTCGAGTGGACCCAACCAATGATTTTCTTCCCTGTACGATTCCATGAGTAAGATAACGTCTGAAGCGTTTTGATAGACGCCGAAAAAAAATGGGTTGGAACTTATTGAATCTTGTTGGCGGCATACCGGGTAAATGTCGTGAAGGTATTTCGGATTACTACAGTTTCCCATCGTTCCAAACGAAACTGAGAAGCGAGCACCTCCTAAAATTTGGTTGAATGTAGCCACCCGGCCATATATCTTGTCAAAGTTGTACCCGTATTCAGCGAATGTCTCGTTATCGTAGAGAGTAGGAACCAGAGTATTCTCGAGCCAGTCGAAGACATCTTTCGGTGACTCGATGCTATAGAATTGAATGGGTGTGTCCGCAGTGATCATCCCGTCTCCCTTGGACGCCAGCTTAGTATAGAGAGCGTTGCTCTGCTGAAAGAGTTCTTCCGAGGGAATGTGAACGTAGACCATGTAGAAAAAGAGCGCAAGGTAGACGACAGGAAAAGGAACCCCCAGGGCAGCTTGTCTCAACTTACGATCGTTTTCAATCGTCTTCAGCGCGTCAGCGACAGCGATGGTGTTGGTTTCTGCGTTGCCGAGGTGTGGGTCGTCTTGGCGTGGTGATTCGAGGCAATGCCACTCGCTTCCGGCATTAGAGGCATCCCCCAGGCGCATTGGAGGTCGAATAGCCGGTTTCTGTTGTAGGAATGAAAACGGTTGAGGAGTCCTAGCTCTAGGTGAACAGTTTGTAAAGTGTGGTCCGAGGTATTTGAAGGAGAGTTTCGCCACCAAACACATTGGTGAAGACGTGTAGCCACGTCTTCACCTCCTGAAGACTCTGAGGACGCACACTGTGCGACACACGTAGTGCGAGTAGACATTCTATTTTCGATGGCTAGACAACGCGGTGAGTAAAACGAGACAATGTTGTCCACCCAGGCATTGACTATCCATTTTGTCGTTCGCCAACAATACTACCTCGTGAACCCAGTCCAAGGCTCGCACACCCGAAAGCTATTACTTGTGGATCAATCTCACACAATGTTTCTAAGCAAGTGAGTATCCTCAAAACCTGGTCGGCTGCATTCGAACAATACACTGGAAAATAACATAAAGCTACTTGTGACTGACCCAGCTCTCGCGAGAGACCGACTGCTTCTCGGCCAGCTCGGGCACCTTCGCCGTCGGCTCGTCCATCCCGAAGTTCATCTTCTTCATCACCCAGATAAACCCCAGCAGGTTCACCACCGACACGCCCGCCACCGTGAAAAACATGTACTCG